>CBVK0100286516.1:0-22611 GCA_900067695.1 Picea abies
TTATCATTTGGTTTTTTATCCCCCTTACTCTTCTTACGTTGTTTTTTCTTCCCCTCGGGCTGCTGGTTGGCCTTTGGGTTAGTCGTCTGTACGGAGTGTACTTCCGACGTTTGAGTAGGAGGAGCAGCCAAAGCAGTAGTTTGGCTGGCCGCTGAGTGTTGTATTAATAACTGTTGCAATTGTTTTGTCAATTTCTCAGCGGGTTTAGTTTGTGCCGAACCAACTATACCATCGGCATGTGGTCCGGCTCTCTATCTGGTTTTTTCCAGGATCGATCGTGGTGCATCTGGCAGGATGTTGTACAATAGACCAGACTGAGAGTAAATAAGTTCAAACTGTTGAGCTCTCATGATGGCTTCTTCTTCAGAGAAAACCCCTGAAGTTGCGACTTCTTTGGATAACTGCGGAACTAAAGACTTAAGGAACCACTCTAGAAGGAATGCTGTTGGGACGGGTACCTTGATAAGACTCTTTCGGCGTCGCCACTCTCGAATATGATCCGAGATATGGTCTGTGAACGTCTGCTCGAAATTGGCTAGCAACTCTGTGCCAGCGTCATATCTCACAGGTAACTGGAAATGGTTAAGGAAAGCCATAGCCAGTTCGCCGAATAAGGAATATCGTGAGCGGTCAAGCTCTATGTACCATTTCGCGACACTCCCTATAAGAGTGCGTTGAAACAATCACAACTGGACAGAGTCATATTTCAGTGAGTTAGATGAACACCATAAGTGGAAAGTGGTCACATGATCACCCGGATCTTCGTTGGGTTTGGCTTCGAACTTTGGGATGTCCGAAGGCAACTTTGTTGGCATAGGAGGCCAATGCGGATCGTGACAGATGGGATCATTCAACAACCGTGTTAAATCCGGCAAGTGTAACGTTGCCAAGAAAGGTAGTTTAGGTTGTTGCTGATAGCCAGGATAAAAGGGTCCTGGGGTTTGACTGGCACCAGGTTGCCAGGAAAAGTTTGGTTGTTGGCCAGGGTTTTGGTAGAAGCCTTGGCCTTGACCAGCGAAAGGGTTTTGCATTTGCGGGGACATCACTGGATGATTCCCCATGAAGGACATAGGATTTTGGGCATTCATCGTGTTTTGCAGACTTTGGGAAGGATTATTCCATGCCGATCCTATCGGGAGATGCATAGTAGCTTGTCCGGGGTTCCATTGATTGTGGAAAGCATTTCCCCAGAATGGCATTCTCGTGGCGAGATTGGATCCTTGTCCTGAGTTCCAAAGTCCTGGTATATGTGCCCCCAGCGCAAGAATAGTACCCTGTGCCAGATTAGACTGTCCAAAAATAGGAGTGCCCCTAGATGGGAAAGCACTCGGTGTGAGTGTGTTGTTACCCAATCCTCCGTTCCAAGCGAACGGTGACGGACCTACCGACAGAGTTTGCGCAGGTTTTCCTTGACTCCCGGTTCCAAGTGAACTTGTGTGTGTGGGCTGCCCGGTGGTCTGCTGATGCGGACAACCGAGTGACGGGGACGAAGGAGGAATATGACCTCCAGTGTGAGGAAAAGCATTGAAAGGAATAGGAATGATCCCAAGTTGACCTTGCAGAGGAGCGTTAGAGCTCCCTGCCCCCAGACCCAAAGTCTATAAAGTGGAGTTTGTGAGTGCAGGACTTGTTCCTGAACTAGGCATTCCGTATGAAAACGGAGTGCCTGTCGCACTAGATGTGAAGGGATTTGTGGCCGCCACGATGGATGGGGTCGGTCCACTTTGCGACGAAGTTGCAGTCGGGGCCATGGTGGACCTGACCGCCGACGGTAAGTTGGGAGAAGCTTCTCCTGTGGGCACAACAGTGATAGGGATGGAAGAAGTCCCAGTTGAAATGATTTGTTCCATGACTGGGTTAGGTGATAATAGGCGTTCGTATGATTGAATTGGAATAATAATGTCCGGCCCAAAATCAGCGTCTGAGGTTTCAACTGCGCCAAGATTGGTCGTCGATTCCTCGGGGGGTTTTTCGAGATTGAAATCCCTGGTTGCTTCGAAAGACCCAAGATGGTCAAGCCTCCGCCTCAGTGGTGGCGGGGGTGGCTCCAGGATAACCGGCGGCAGGCCCATAAGCCTTCATGACCGACAGAGCTCTGAATCCTCCACTGTGTGAGAGAATTCACGACACGCTAAGGTATTCTACATGAACAAACAGTAGCACGCACTAAAAGAAATCCCCTAGAAGATAAATCAAGCAAGCACTATACTAGTCGGAAGAACAGTTACCCCAACCAACACTAGAGTACCTTATCGGTGCAAGTGCAACTCTAATACGGAAGCACCCTCCGGGTCTACTCTGCAAAGCGTTGGTCCGAAGTTCATCCTAGGTACCGCGGTATACCCCCGCAGTCACCTGTGTATGTTCCTAGAAAAGATAGGCAACTAGTTTGCCAGCACGTGAACAACTATCAGGCGGGTACAGTCGACAGTCCGAAGACCACAATGAGCAGGGTATCAAGCCCGAAACATGTCAAGGGTATCGAAAGCAAGTGTTCTGGAAGACGAATGAGGACCTCGAACAGATTTGAGACCCATGAAGCTCCGTGGCAAATGCTAATGACAGAATCCCTTAACAGATCCTCTATATGTGTTCTCCACCACGTTCGGTCCAGCTTTGGAGGGGTTATCTCCATTGCCTTTCCTTATGCGACCTCTTGTTTAGCCCCTGTGTTAGAGGGGGGTCCTGAATAACTTTCTGTAACTGGACTTCTACACTCCCTAAATGACAGACTCCAATGTTTGGTTTGGGTGGCCTTGGAGAATTTACTCTCCAACCTATTCCAAGTCCCTATCCTGAGCTAATGTGTGTACCCTACAAACAGAAAAGTCTACTTGATTTTATTAAGCGTTGCTTTTAGTGGGCTTTTTAAATCTCCAGGTGTGGAAGTGAAACTGATGGTGTGTAAAACAGACTCAAAGCAAAATGCACAAAAATGCTTGGAAACTAACTTTTTTTTTTTTTCTAAAATGCAAAACCAACAACTTTTCAATGAAAAGACTTCTTTTCTTTTTCAGATTTACTAAGATTTTATACAGTAAATGAAGAGAAATTTCACTCAGATCTGCGAGATACTTATACTAGACATGCACTGCAAAAACTTATACAAAAATACTTCTTTCCTAGCTATTGATGCAACAACTCAATGTTCAAACCAAGAAGACAAATGACGAAAGAGAATTTTTTTTTATTTATTTATTGCAAAATAATGCAACTAGGAAAAATGATGACAAGATAGAAACCAAGAGAATTAAAATAAAACTTTGGCTTAAAGCGCAGATCGCAAACAGAATCAGACCACCAAAAAGCTAAAAAGCAATCAAGACAACACCGATTCAAACACTTGCCTAAAAACCATGAAATAAATATTTTTTCTCTTTTGTCTTTTCTATCAAAAAATCAAATAATAAGCTCAAGCTAAGGGAGAAATGCCCTAACCTGCTGACTGTGCAGCCTCAGATTCTAAACTTCTGAGAGGAGCTCTTCTCACCACAGGAGGGGATGACTGCCCCACCCAAGCTAAAAAACTACCTAACAGACCCGCGACTGTCACCAAGACAGCACGCATGTACCCGCGTGCTGTTCCACTATAGAGCGCGGGTATCCACGGGCTAAACCTAAGTAGGCCGCGGGTATGTCTAGAAACTAAGATAAAATCACACACAAACAGTCTAGTCCTGAAAAAGGCTTCTGGTACTGACAACCAGAGTCTCTGACAGGCTGAGATGCTATCTACTTCAACAGAAAAAACAAATTTACAAAAAAGAAAAACCAATGTGAAGAAGCACACAACAAGAAAGACTGAAACACAAGACAATAAACCAACCAAGACCCAGACAGGATCTAGAAATCCCCCTGAGAAGATAAACTTCTGACAGGGAAGATGAGACTGCCTCTCTAGCTTCCTGAAAACTACACGCTACTGAAACTACTATAGCCCGCGGATACCCGCGTGCTATAGACAGTTAGGGCACGGGTTACCCGCGTGCAGGCCTTCTGCATGCCGCGGGTACCTCTGTGTGTCCCGAAAATAAATGTCGAGCGTCAGTCAAGGAAAACTGGTATTGATAACCAGGTTCCCTACTAGCTTTCGACTTAACAGAAAACAAAAAATAGAAAAGAAAAAGAAACTTAATTCTTTGAACTACCAAAAAGATCTTTAACCAAGTCCGGAAACCCTAAGAGTAAGATGCTCCCCAGTGGAGTCACCAATTCTGTTTTGGGGTAATATACCCTACGGACTAATAAGCTAGGGCTCTAAACTTATACGCAGATCATGACCCTTAAGATTTAACTTTTAACCTTCTACCCAAAATCTCAATCCCTTTTCTCAGGCAAACACGGGAAGAATGAACTAACCTTTTTATCGACGGTTGAAGTAGATCCTCCATTGAGTTGTTATCTCCTTGTTGCTGCTCCTTCCACAAAGCTTCCTGCAATCAAGACAAAACTATGCATGCATGCTACTGATCTACTAGGGGGTTAGAGATAAAACATAAATCAAATAACATAGATGAGATTCATGTATTCGGGATGGGAAAAGTATCTTTTTCATTAATCTCAATATGAATCAACTTACAATGATTTCTGAGATCGGCCACCGTTCCTCGATCATGATCCTGGGCTCCTCCTCTTCTTTTGTCCTCCAACTGCTGATGCTTGAGTTTCTCCTAAAGCTTGAGGCAAGGCTAAAGGGTTGGGACAAAACTGACTTGGCAATTTGGCAGAGTTTCTTTGCTATCATTTTCCTCCTTTGAATAGTACCCCTACCCCTCCTTTTATAGGCTAGAAGGAGCTAGGGTTTTAGGCGAATTCCCGGCCATGCATGGCAAAGAGTTCCAGTTAACTGACAAAAAGCCTCGTGTCCTGGCGGAAACCTTTATGATTTTTTTCTTTGTTAGGTACCCTCAGGCTGTAATGGGTTAGCCCGCGGAAACCTACGTGCAGTAGAAGGTCAGCAAGTGGTCCCCCGCACCCAGTGAGAGGTTAGGGCACGGATTGCTTGTTTTAAGTGGTTTTTTGAGGATTTGTTCAGCATGGATTTGGCTAGGAAGAGGCATGAGTTGGCCTGATGCCAGGTAAACCTGTGTGGTGCATTTTAGGGTTATAACAAGGTGTCACATATTGGGATATTCGAATCCATCTCCGAGCCCTAATTTTTGGATCTCATATTTTCCTGTTTTGACACATGTTTGTAAAATGCAAATCTGGGGAAAATGAAAATGGATCTCAGGGAACTGAGAGAGGTTTTTTATCAGAAAAAAAAGATTCACAAAACCCTCTTTCAGTTTATACACATATCTCGTTATTCGAGAGATACAAAACCATAACCACAGCCCCAGGTTTCAGCAGTTTGGCCCATTTGCTATGGTAGAAAGTTTCAAGAATTGATTGTAACTATTGTTATCTTTTAGATTTGGGAGGATTTTAGACCTCAAGACATATATGAGGAATATTTGTAACATTTTAAAAATGGGGGGAAACATCCCAAGAGAATTTTGGGGGGATGGGTTTGTAATGCATTTTCTTTCAATAAATCTAGAACATAATGCCAAGAGATTCTACACCTCGTCACTATGTAATTTTGTTTTCCCTATATTTTTTTCTCAGGTTTACATTCTTTTTATCTTCTTTATTTTACATATTCATATTTTAATGACTCTAATTCAGTAATACCTATGCTATAGTCACTTATTGGGAAACCTGTTAGGTTCATTTTTTCCTCTGTTTATGCTGTGAGAAAAACAAGACCTATAGCTTGACTGTTTCTACCTAATTTACAAGTTATATATTTGCATGTTTGTCTTTCAAAGTTATTTTTCATTCCTCTATTGAAATAAATCTTAGACTTATCAGAATTAGATACCTAACTCTTTTCTCCAGTCTTCTTCATCTTCTATCCTCTATCCATCTTCTTTATTAAATCAATTAGGCAAACGAGGCCATGCCTCTTCGTTTCTGATCTATAAATGAGTGAAAGGCATGTTTCAAACCTAGTTATAGAAGCCTCCTATGACTGAGCAATCAACAAAATTTATTTGATTTAAAATGTGCTAAGGCTTGGCTCTATTACAGCTTAGAACCAACTCTTGCAACAACACTTACAACAACATATTAATTTACTAAGTGGACTAAAGTTGTACCTCACAAGTGTGCATAAGATGAGTAGGTCATCTCTTTCCTAGAATCTAACATATTTTCTTGTTTTGATCTTGCTCTTGAAATTATTGCAGATAATGGGTCAGCTTTAATTTTTATAAAATTCACTCAATTTCTTCTTCTACCTATTATCCAAAAGGAAATGGGAAACATGAGTCTACTAATAAAAACTTGGTTAAAATTCTAAAGAAGATCATAGATGATAAGCCCCCTTAGTGGAATACACTACTCATGTATGAACTTTGGACAGAACGAACTACCACTAAATCTAGCATTGGCAATACCCCATTCCAATTCTTATATTGCCAAGAAGCTATTATGCATGTAGAAATTGAACTTGCCTCTCTTTGGTTAGTGTTATAGGATGAAGAATTAAACATAACATATATTTCTCAAAGAATAAATGATTTTCTTTCCTTGGAAGAAAAATGAAACCATTCTTTAGAAACATGAGAAGAAGACAAAAAACTATTAAAAGATACTTTGATAAAAATGTTAAAACTTATACCTTTAGAGCTGATGAGAAAGTGTTTATTTGGGATTCTGCACACGTTGATAAAGGAAAAAATTCCAAATTTCATAAGATTTGGTTGGGTCCATATAAAATCACCTCTATCATAGATACATACTCATTAAAAGTTAAGCCCTAGAAAAATCCCCATGTTACCCTAGAAAAATACCTATGTTATGTATAAAACCCCATATTAAGCCTTAGATATTGAATTATTAGATTTCTAGTAGGTCGACTAGAACCCTTCATTACACCCTTTCATCATAATTGTAACCCTTTGTCTCCTCTCTCTCTATATATATCAAGGATATATAGTATTAGGATCATCTTATCGCATCTCATATTGTATTATTAAGAAGATATATTGTAAACAGAGGTTTCCCCCTTGAAGTGGACTGCAATTATTGATGTTTTATCAATTTTAAGGCATTGGATATTAACATTTGGTATCATAGCTCATTGATCCTAGGGTTTTTCTTATCCAAGGAAGCCATGTTGGAATTTGAACTATAACTTATTTTCTTGGATGATTCATAAATTGAAACTTAGAGGTTAGTTATAAGACATATCAAGGTATCTCTGGTAAAACTTTCATCTTTTGGGTCGTCATAATTTCAGAGATATAGCCTATGTAAAATAGGGTATCTGACTAGTCCTATTAACTAGTATCAAACAAGTATTCTGGGAACAATCGTCATATATTCCTCATGAGGCTCCAAATTATGTCAAACTAATTGCATTGGAAAGAGGATAGTCTGAAGTATTCCTGGTACAATTTTTAGAATTATATATCAAATATTGTGCATAGGGCATAAATACATCAAAAGGAAGGTTGGCCTTGAGGATAGGTTCCAAATTAAGGGTTTGAAAGGTACTTAACTTACAATTGGTATAAATTTTTATTGGAATATTTGTTTCTAGTGATTCAAAATTTGTGATAAAGATAGAATACAAAAGTATTATTATTATTATTCCATATGGGTCCCAAAAATATGTCAACACCAATTAAACCTCCAAAATTCTCATCTATGACTCAAGAATAAATTGAGGACATACATAACATGTTGTCCAAATTTGAGGAACAACTTAAGGATTGGAGTGACAATTCTAATAATTAGGTAAAATCACAAAGAAAAAATAAAGAAATGGAAAGGAATATGGATGATATTGAAAATAAGATGGAATAAAATAAGAATGAAATTAAAGAAGAAATACAAAATTCCATGAAGGAAATGCAAAATTCCATGTCTTCCATGATGTTTCAAGCTCTAGATGAGAGATTCCCTAAAGGAGATATGGAAATGCAAGGGACTCATGAGAATAAAGGTAATATTCATGTGGAATAAACTACCAATAATAATCCATTTTCAACTAGTAAATCTAACTCCAATAGTGGAGTTAATTATGGTGGGGGTCCTAAATTCAACTTTCCCAAAATTAAATTAAATAATTTTGATGGTACAAAGGTCTTTACCTGGGTGTACCGAATAGAGAAATATTTTGAACTACATAATATTATGGATGATAATAAAAGGATTCACATAGAAACCTTGAACTTTGAGATAAAATCATATCAATGGTATCAATGGATAGTGAAAAGGCAACCCCCTTTATATCAGTACACTTGGGGTTTATTTACAAGAGACTTAGAAGTACAATGTGGGAAAGTTTGGGAATGAGAGTACTTCAGTAAATTGACAAGAATCAATCACTTAGGTGATATTGAAGATTATAATTCAGAATTCCAGGTACTGGCCACAAGGGTGGATAACATAAGTGACGAACACTTGTTGGAAGCTTACATGGGTGGATTAAAAGAAGACATTAAGCATGAGATTCTCTTAATACATCCTACAAATGTTGTGGAAGCTATGAAAAATTATCGTCATTTTCATGCCAAAAATAAGGCTACACACAAGTTTAGCATTGGAAGAAGAGATCGTTTTGGGGATCATAAGATAACCATGCCTCAAACAATAAGTTTGAAACCTCAACAAATGTATGAAAGAAGAGAAAAATGACTATGTTTCAATTGTGACAGCAAGTACCATAAAGGGCATAAATGCGGTGAGAAGAAATTATTCTACCTAGACCATGAAGAGGAAGAAGATGGTGTACCTAAACCAACAAGGTTGACACCTCAACAAATGGATGAAAGAAGAGAAAAAGGAATATGTTTCAATTGTCACAACAAGTTTAGTAAGGGGCATAAATGCAATGAGAATAAACTATTCTACATAGACTGTGAAGAGGAAGAAGATCAGGAATTAGAATCGTCACAAAATTTATATCTAGATGAGACTAATCCAACAATATCTTGACATGAAATTGTCGACATCGTTACTTCAGAAACCCTAAAGATACAAGGATACATCTAAACAAAAAATGTAACAATATTCATTGATTCTGGTAGCACCCATAATTTCATCAACTACAAATTAGAAAAAGATCTCAATTTCTTTGTATATATTCCACTGGAGTTTCAGGTAATGATTGAAGATGGAGGTACCATAAATTGTTTAGAGAAATTCCATAATATTAATCTCAACATGGGGGAGTATTTTATGGATAGCCCCAAGATTTCCATCCAAATGGGGGGTGCTAATGTTGAATTAGGGGTCCAATGGTTGCAATCACTAGGAATAGTGGCCTTTCATTTTAAAAATATTTTCATGATATTTTCCTCAAATGGAAAGCAAATTGAGCTTAGAGGTATCCAAGGGAAACTCTCTAAAGTGATAATCTTTGACATCATGGAAAAATTACTCAAAAAGGGAAAGCAGGGTGTAATTGCACAATTGTTCTCACTTGATGTTCAAAAATCTATAGCCTTTGTTCCATCATATATCCAAATAATTATCAACAATCATTTCAAGGTATTTGGGGAAATTCATAAGGGTATTCCACCCTCTCGAGATCATGTGAATGTTATTAATTTTAAACTAGGAAGTGTACCACCTAACCTTAGGCCTTATAGGTATCCATATGCACAAAAGGGTGATATTGAGCACATGATCCAGGAAATGTTAGAGGCTGGCATCATTCAACATAGCCAAAGTTCTTTCTCTTCACCAATGGTGTTGGTTAAAAGAAAGGATGGTTCATGGAATATGTGTCCATATTATAGACAACTCAACAAAATGACCATCAAAGATAAGTTTCCTATCCCTGTCATTGATGAATTATTAGATGAATTGCATGGACAAAATTATTTACTAAGTTGGATCTTCATTCGGGATATCATCAAATCAAAATGAGGTGGGAAGAAATTTCTAAAACAACTTTTAGAACACATGAAGGTCATTATGAGTTTTTTGTTATTCCATTTGGACTTACTAATGCACCTTCAACATTGCAAAGCTTGATGAATTATGCTTTTAAGACCTTCCTTAAAATTTGTGTTAGTATTTTTTGATGACATAGTAATCTACAACAAATATTTGGAAGATCATGTAAAACATGTTGACAAAGTATTACAACTATTGGAAGAGAAACAACTTTATGCAAAGCCTTCCAAATGTGCCTTTGGGGTTCAAGAAGTGGAATATTTGGGTCATTTTGTATCTTAGGAAGGTGTAAAAGTGGACCCTAACAAAATTAAAGCTATGAGGTAATGGTCAATTCCCAAAACCTCGAAGAAAATTAGAGGATTCTTAGGAATGACAAGCTATTACCACAATTTTTCAATAAATATGGTCAAATAAAAACATCTCTAAAATCATTATTAAATAAGCAATCATTTTCTTGGACCGAAGAAGAAACCAAGTATTTTGAAAAAATTGAGGCTATGTGTACAACTCTTTTCTTAGCCACACCTGACTTTACAAAAATATTTATTGTGGAGTGTGATGTCTTAGGACATGGAATTGGTGCAGTTTTAATGCAAGAAGAAAGGCCCCTTTCCTTTGAAGGAAGCCAACTTAAAGGAAAAAAATTAGTCAAACCCATTTATGAAAAATAAATGTTGTCCATACTACATGCAATTTAGAAATGGTGCCCCTACCTAATAGGAATACACTTTAAACTAAAAGCAAATCATGACAGTTTGAAGTACTTATTGGGGCAATGATTATCTTCATAAGAGAAACAAAAATGGGTTGCAAAGATGTTTGGTTATGACTTTGAAATTATCTACAAAAAAGGAAAACATAATGTTGTGCCAGATGCCCTTTCCATAAAACAAGAAACAAAAGGTTCACTATGTGCCATTTCTCCTCTACAATCTGATTGGGTGGAATAAGAAATGATGGAATGGAAGCAAGATCAAGAGATATGAAAGATCATTCAACAAATACATGAAGACCCCAGTTCAATAGATAATTTTGTATGGAAGAATAATTTACTATTGTATCATGATTGCCTATATTTATGTAATAATTCCCAACTCAAACAGAAGGTCCTTCTAGAATTGCACACTTTTCCTATAGGGGGGCATTTATGATTCTTGAAAACATACCATGGGATAAAGAAGGATTGTTTTCTAGGAAGGTATTAAAAATGATGTTCAAAAGTTTGTGTCTGAATGTTTGGTCTACAAACAAAATAAGGGAGAGACAATCAAGACTCCAGGTCTCCTACAACCATTAGCTATACCAAGCCAACATTTGGAAGAAGTTTCAATGGATTGTATTACAGGTTTACCCAAATCCGAAGGAAATAATGTCATCATAGTAGTATTGGATCGACTAACAAAGTATGCCCATTTTTTCTCTATTTCTCATCCTTTTAAATAAAGTACATTAGCCTCAACATTCTTAGAAACAATTCAAAAACTACATGGAGTCCCCAAGATTATGGTAAGTGACATAGACCCAATTTTCATGGGAAGTTTTTGGACTGAATTATTTTCTTGTTTGGGTACTCAATTGGCTCATAACTCATCTTACCACCCTCAATATGATGGGAAAACTGATATTGTGAATAAATTTCTAGAAGGATATATATATATATATTGCATCCAATAAACAGACACATCGTGTCAAGTGGTTCCCCTTGGAGGAATGGTGGTACAACACATCCTTCCATACTTCATAAAAAATGTCCCTATTTCTGGCACTTTATGGATATCATCCTCCATCCATCACATCACCATTGAAAGGGAATATAAAGGTTCAAGCAGTGGAGGACCACATAGGGAACCAACAAGAGGTCCTCAAAATATTGAAGGATAACTTGGTTATGGCACAAAATAGGATGAAACAACAAGCATATCAACATCACAATGAAAGGGAATTTGAAGTGGTGGATTGAGTATTTCTAAGGCTACAACCATACAAACAAATGTCCCTCAAGAAACTGTAACATCCCGCTCTAGCGCACTGAGCAAACTTATTCTTTGAGGACACTTGCTCGCAAGTGATCTGGATTATTATGCTATTAAAACTTTTGATTTTGATTATGAGGTGTTATGGTTGATGACATGTTGCTTTACCGCTTTGACATAGACAGGTGTTATTGACTCAGTTTTACTAAGTGTGCAGGATTACGGACCTAGAGGATCCCAAGGCATCGATGGAACCCCTTGGACTCTGGATTGAGTTAGGGAGTGTGCTCTTGGGGTTTGATTGTTTTACTCTGATGTTAGTGCATCTGACTGGATGATATGATATGGATATGTTTTGACATGATTTGTTGATGATGCAGGCTAACGATAGCTTGCCGACTAGACTCACATATGGAGTAAAGGGGTCACGCACGACTACCAGAGATGTTGAGGGAGAGGTATGGAAAGCATCCCTGCCACAACCAACTAGCACTCCCATCGTGGCTCGAACTGTAGGTTAATGATTACCTAGTTCGAGAGGACCCATGATGTTGTGAGGGCAGACTGCAACAGTTGCTCACGATGATTCTAAGGGGCACGACCTTATTCCTTAGAAGCCCTTATTCTCCCACAAGTCCACCTGGTGGAGTGTTGACTCTAGGGGTTATTGATGTCTACCAAATCATTCAAGAGGTGAGTGGCACCCTTGGAGCACATAGTGCATCTTGAAGGGCACGTTGTGCAAAGGAATAGATGAGGCAAGTGGCACCCTTGGAGCACCTAGTGCATCCTGAAGGGCACTTCACGTTGTTGATGATAGAGGGATGAAATTAGATGACCCTAAGACAAATAACATGTTAAGTAATTTTTAAAACAATTTCCCTAATTAAGTGTCACCCAATACGAAATTTAAGGCCTAAGTCTAAATTACGCTAGTGGTAAAATTTTGTCTTCTATAAAAAAAAAAAATAGTAATAAAAATAATAAAAATAAAAACAACTTAAATAATAATTGTGATCTTCCTTAAATCTTGTAACATGAGAGGAGTAAGAAATTTAATTTATTCATAAAAAAAAAGGGGTAAAATTATGTTGGATTAAAATTTAAAAACAGAATTAATTGTTTTATTACCTTAATAAATTAAAGTATACTAATTAAATAAGAAAAGGGAAAAAGGGTTAATTTTCACACCTGCCTTTTTGAGTTCTAAGTAAAAGGGGAAAGAGGGAAGATAAAAAAAATAGGAAACTAGGGAAAAGAGGTAACATAAAAAGGGGAAAAGGGGTACTTAAGGGAAAAAGCGGAAAGTCAACTTAGTAAAGAATCTACCATTAAGAGCTTTCTAATTTTAAACTGAATAAGAAATTTAATAAAAGGGAAAGCTATTAAAACCTGTAAGAGAATTTGGGGACACCTAGGAGTGATTCTAGGAGTAACTCTAGGTGGGTGAGGGAAATAAAGATAATTAATTAATTAAAGAAATTAATTTATGGAGGAATGAAGGGGATGGGTGACACTTGTATGGGGAGGAATTTTTAGGAATTACATTTTAAAAACTTAATTAAACAAGATTTTAGGAAAGTAAGGAACCACGAAACTCTATATAATGAAGGGAGGAGATGAAGGTTGGATCGCTTTTGTTTTGCATAACGTTACGCTACAGAAATATCTACTTGACTGACTTAATTTGTGGGAGTTGGGATACCTAGCTCGGTGAGGAGTGGCAGCTCGGCCTTGTGAGGCGAGCTGGGAGCTAGTTGAAATCTCTGGATAGTGAGTGTGTGGCCCCTTTGTGGCTCAGGGGGCTAAGGGAGAAGAAGAGTACCCCTAGCATTGGTTGGGAGGTACAGGTGAAGTCTCGTCGATCGGCACGCGGGAGTTTCAAGGAGCACGCGGGACGTCCACTCCGAACAGGCAACGGTACACTTTCTTCATTTTGTATGGTAAATTGTTTTAGAACTTATGCTTGAATCTGCATTTTTACTTGGGTAAGCGAACTGATTGTCTAGATGTTTTTCTGAAATTTGTTTAGCCTAGCTCGATGATAGATTGACTCCCATGGCTTCATTTCCTCGCATGTCTTGACCACCTTGCTCTATTGATTGTGACCTTCGTGGTTGTTTAGCCTTCATCCCTAGCTCACCAATCCTCACCTGAGCAGTCAGCCAAGAGACTGATCTACAGTCATCGCCTTAGCGTTAAAAGACCTATGGATCTCAACGCCCTGCTTTTCTATGTGAGGATGATGAGTGAAGAACAAACCTGTTAGTCGGCTACCCTTGATGTTTGTCCCTGGCTAATTGTTGATTCTGCCATCTCGCAACGACCTCTATGTTTGGATTATCTAGTGTCCTGGTTGGTTTTCTCTATGCTTTGACTGATAGAACCCCTGCAATCATTCCATGAACTTTCCCATTGGATCCTTGTGTTCTCTTACTGTTGTATGTGTTATATTGGGGTTATAGCAATGGAAGCACAAATTGATTCCCTGTCTGCAAATTTTTGGGTATTCTGGCAATGAAAAAAAAAACGCAATGGTTTCATGTCTACATTTTTTCTATTTTGTATTCTAGCAATGGAAAAGAGAAACGATTTCATGTCTACAAATTTTTATAATTGGCATTCTGGCGATGGAAAAGAGGAATTATTCTTGTCTGCAACTTTTATATTGGGTATTCTGGCAATGGAAAAACGTAATGGTTTCATGTCTGCATTTTTTTTATTTTGTATTCTGGCAATGGAAAAGAGAAATGATTTCATGTCTGCAAATTTTATAATTGGCATTCTGGCGATGGAAAAGAGGAATTATTCTTGTCTGCAACTCTTATATTGGGTATTCTAGCAATGGAAAATGAATGATTTCTCTGTCTGCATTTCGTTTTACCTTTGGGGCGATTTTTCCCTTGATGAAGACTGAGTTTTGCTTTAAAAATTTGTTTCCATTTGATTCATGTTAATGCCCACAATTTGCAATTAATTGATGCCACGTTTTTTCCCTTCGAAATTTGACTGAGTTGTTGTTAATACGCCCAGGAAATTGCTCTGATAGACTGACTGAGTTGTTGTTTAATACGCCCATGAAATTGCTTAAAAACGTTAACTGAGTTGTTGTTGAAATTGCCCACGATTTTATCCATTTAAATCATAAACTCACTTGTTGAAATTGACCACGATTTTGCCTTTAAATTGTTGACTGTGTTTGTTGGATTGGGCACAAAGTTGCCTTGATGTTGACTGAGTGTGTTGTTGAATGACCATGAGTTGGTCCTTCTGCAATTTGTACTGTCCCTTTTATTCTCCTTCTCCTTGAGTGTATACCCAACGTTCTCACTGCCACACTTTAATTGCCACAGCGATGTTACTGGCCATGTAATTACCATGTTAATTGCAATGATAACTGCTATATTAATTGCCTTATCAATTGCCAGAACAATTGCTACAACAATGTTAATGGTCAGCAGTTTCCCTTTTTGCTATAATTTCCAGGTTAATTGAAATGTTAAATGCTATATTATTGCCTTATTAATTGTCAGGATAATTGCTACAACGATGTCTTGGGTCCAATAATTGCCATGTTAATTGCTACCCTAAGTCAATGGTCAGTTGATTCCTTCTTATTGATTAAATGCCGCAGCGAGTTAAATGGTTAACAATTATGTAAACTGCCTTGTTATTGCACTATTAATCGTTATGTTAACCATCATATAAATTGCCTTGCTATTGTTATATTAATTGTTATGTTAACTAGCATGATAATCTCCTTGTTAGTGCTATATTACTTGTTATGAAAATAGTCATGCAAACTACCCTATTATTGCTAAATTAATTGTTATGTTAATCATTATGTTAAATGCCTTGTTAACTGCTATAATAAATTGTTATGTAATAGATATGTAATTACCTTGTTGATTTGTTAAAGCAATGTTATTAGCTGGCAGTTTCCCCCTCAATGACAATAAACAGCTAGTGTGGTTAGTTCGGTTATTATAGCTAGACTAATGTTGAGGTTTAACTGTTCATAAGTGCTAATGGTAGCATTCCACTTTAAGAATGTTAATGTTGTTATTCAAGTTTATGGCTAGTTGGATGGGGATTCAGATTAATATAGAATTGTCCATTTAGGTTGTAATAAATATTAAAATTAGTAATGTGAGTAAAGACTAGATTGCAAATTTTAGACTTGCTAAATTAGATATGTAATTGATGTTAGTTGGATTTATAGATATCGCCTAATTGGTAACTCAGACTCACTAAATTTGAGTCGTAATTCATGTTAAGTTCGGTTGGTAACTTGTTGACTAATGGAATTTAGACTGGTTAATTGATCTGTAATTAATGCCAATTTAAATCATAGATATTGACCATTTAGCCTTGATTAATGGTTGGGTTGTTGACGAAGTCATTTTTAGCTTGCGCTTCCTATTGAAGTTGTTGTTGTTCATTATAATTAATGTTTGTACTTGGTTTTGTAAACATTTAATGTGCTTGGTTTGCTCACTGTAAGGGTTTTAGTTACTTGTGTAATTAATTTTGGGTGCGTGGGGTTGTTAGGATGATTGTACTTATCTTAGTAGGCTTGGTCAGGTTGTGTTGGGAGAGATGTAGACACCTCCTTGTTCCTCAGAACAGTCGCCAGCCTTGAGACCTTAAATGGTCAAAATCGATGGGAACCTGGGCTTGATCATTGCTTATGTGTCCTGGGGGTCCTAACTATTGCAGGGTAGGATGGGCGGGTAGTCATTCTTATTCTTCATCGGTTGAATGTTGTACATTGCTTCCAGGTGCTTGATGTGCTTTTATGTTAGGTCGTTATGTTGTTGTTGCGTGAGTTGCATGCGTTGTATTCGTCGTCGTGTTGCAATGTTGAGTACAGTGTCATTATTACCTTCCTACACACACAAAAAAAAAAAAACTAAGGGTGCTTTTACCAGTTGTACATTGTAGGAGTCGTACCAGATGGGGATGTCACATGTGGTATCAGAGCGGGTTCAACCTGCGACTTGGGATCGCTACAGCTTTCTTTGATATGATATGATTATAAGGTTACTAATTGAGTTGACTTGTGTTCGTGCAGGTAATCATGGTTAGAGGATGTCGCGGAGGTAGATGACGAGGTGCTAGGGGAGGAGGTGCGACGCCTTCAGTAGCATCCACGCCCAAGGGATCTAACCCCCAGGGAGATGAGCAGGTTGTCGGACAGGAGTAGATAGTAGTTGGTGATGTGGTTAGAATGATGAGATATTTTCAGTGCATGTTTGAGGCACAAATCAGCCGTTTGGACAGAGAAGAGGCCAGGGCCTCGGCACCCCCTGAGGTTCCACCGCGCGCTCTGGTTGGTACTAGTAGTGTTCACTGTGAACTCGAGAAGGTCAAATTTCCTGAGTTCTTTGGTGCCCCGGATGGCGCAGCTGTCGAGGCATGGTTGGAGAGTATGGAGATGTGCTTTGCACTTCGCAATTATACCTCCAACATGAAGGTCTTCATGGTGGTCTTTCAACTGAAGGGGAGCGCTCTTCTATGGTGGAAGACATTCCTACCATAGTTGAACGTGGTCGTCAAAGATGTGTCATGGGAATTGTTCGAGGAATGGTTCTGAGAGAGGTACCTTTCAAAGGAATTCATTGAGCGTCAGCTCAATGAGTTCAACGCCTTACGACAGGGCGGTCGTACGGTGCCCAAGTACGAGGCCCGTTTTATGGAGATGCTCCGGTATGCTCCATACCTTAACACTGAGAAACTTAAGGTCAACAGGTTTTTGTTCGGCCTTAACGGCATCATACATGAAAAGGTCATGATTTTGATGCCTCAAACCGTGAATGATGTCGTCCAAAAGGCCCTCATAGCAGAGGAGGAGCTTATCAGCGGGGGTCAGACCAGGACTCCAGCGAGACCAGCAGGGCAGGTGTCTTCTGGAGCATAGCAGCATCAGACACCAGCCAGACATACGTTGGGATATCGTGGCTTCCAGAGGGGATCCACCTTCACTACAACTCGGCAACCGATGCCTCAGCAGCGGACACCTTATTGGGGACCATAGCATCAGCAGCAGCATCGACCGCAACAGTAGCAGTTTAGGCTTGTTCAGCAGAACAAACCAAGATTCCAGGCCGGCAGGCCATCACCTTCTACTTCAGGTACCAGGACTACTGGGCCGAAGAAGGGGTGTTGGACGTGTGGGGATCCACACTACCAGCGTGACTGCCTGGTGGAGAGGACTAGAGCATCCAGATAAGCCGAACCCACTACTGTGGGAGATATGGGCAAGGCCCATCAGATTCATGCAGCGGTGCCTAACTGCCAGGCAGAGCATCAATTGACTGTGCTCGAGATGACAGGTACCGTCGCTGACCAGTCCCTTAGTATTTTGATAGATCCCAGTGCTACCGAGAGTTTCATTTCCGGTGCAGCGCTAAAAAGGATTAAGGTAAAGGCAGTCGAACGGGATGAGTTTAGCTTCGTAGAGATGGCCTCGGGAGCCAAACAAAAGGTTGGAGGAAAGGTTACGAGCTGTATCCTTAACCTGGGAGAGTTTTTCACGGGGTCCAACCTGTACGTCATGATCTTAGGATCTTATGATGTCATAATTGGTATGGATTGGTTGGAATCGCATGAGGCGATACTCAATTGTAAGACGAAATGGTTGAGCTTGGTCGATGATGAGGGACAAAGACATGTGATTGTAGGATGGAACCAGGGAGTTTCCCTGAGGTTCATCTCTTCCTTACAGCTACGAAAGAGAATGCGCAAGGGGCGCAAGATTTATGCGATCCTTGCGTTAAATGAAAAGGGATTAGCAGAAGGTTTAGAACACCTTCTAGTGGTGAGAGAGTTTGCGAATGTATTTCCGGAGGAGATACCTAGGATGCCGCTAGAGAGGGAATTGGAGTTTACTATAGACCTAAAACCGGGAACATAACCGATAGCTAGAACTCCTTATCGGATGTCAACCCCGGAGTTACAGGAGTTGAGAATGCAACTGAAGGAGTTGCTGGACCTGGGACTAATACGTCCTAGTGTGTCACTGTGGGGTGCACCTATTATTTTCATACGAAAGAAGGATGGGTCATGGATGCTCTACATTGACTATCGTCAATTGAACAAGGCCATGATCAAGAATCAATATCTGTTGTCGAGGATTGATGATTTGTTCGATCAAATGAAGGGCGCGACAGTGTTCTCAAAGATTGATTTGCGATCAGGGTATCACCAGTTATGGATTAAGGAAGATGACATCCCTAAGACCACCTTTAAGACGAGGTTTGGACATTACGAGTTTACTATTTTACCATTTGGACTGACAAACACCCCAGGGGTATTTATGAGTTTGATGAATGGGGTGTTCCGCGAGTACTTGGACAAGTTCATCCAAGTATTCATTGATGATATTTTGATTTACTCTCGGACGACAGAGGAGCATGACGAGCACTTGTGCTTGGTACTACAGTGTCTACGAGAGCACAAATTGTATAGGAAGTTATCCAAATGCTCATTTATCAATCGAAGATTCACTACTTAGGGCACGTCATCTCCAGTGATGGTATCATTGTGGATCCAGGAAAGGTCGAGGCCATTATGGAATGGCCTATGCCGACGAATGTCCCGGAAGTGCGTAGCTTCATGGGTTTAGCAGAATACTATCGACGGTTCTTCGAGGGGTTTTCGAAGATAGAAAATCCGATCACGGAATTGTAGAAGAAAAATAAGAAGTTTGTTTGGACCGAGAAATGCGTGAAGCATTTCGGAAGCTCAAGGATTTGTTGAAAACAACACCGATACTAAAGGTCCCGGACATGGACGTGGACTTCTTGGTATGCACTAACGCATCCAAGGAAGTCTTAGGCGGAGTCTTGTTGCAAGACGGACGAGTGATCGCTTACATTTCGAGGAAACTGAGAAGGCATGAGGAGAACTACACGACGCATGATTTGGAGTTGTTAGCCATCGTATATACCTTGAATCTTTGGAGACACTACGTTGTTGGAAAAAAATTTGAACTAAAGACTGACCACTGTGGACTACAACACATCTTTACGCAAAGTGACCTGAACGCGTGACAATGGCATTGGTCAGAATTGCTTAGCGAGTACGACTTTGAGATTACTTACATAAAAGGAACAGTGAACCAAGTGGCGGATGCATTGAGTTGGAGACCACGCATCTTTTCGGTGCTGCCTCTTCAGATGAATATACGTAAAAAGATTCTAACTTTATAGCGCGACAATGATTGGTACAAAGAGGTCGAGGGTTTTATCGAACAAAACACAATGATGGTACCACGATTTGAAGGATTTTCTTTTGATAGCAATGGTTTATTGAGGTTTAAAAATCGGATCTACGTACCACTGAACGACGAGTTGAGGATGTTGATCCTAAGCGAGGCTCATAGAGCAGTTTACATGGCTCACCCGGGAGTCACAAAGATGAGGGCAGTCCTTAAACCCTTATTCTTCTGGAAGGGAATGAAGGCAGACATAGTCAACTATGTGGCCAGATGTCTAGAATGTCAGCAGGTAAAGGCTGAACATAGACACCCAGCAAGATTACTACAACCACACGTTGTTCCGGAATCGAAATGGGAGGTTATTTCGATGGATTTTATTGTTGGATTTCCACTGATGGAAAGGAGACATGACTCGGTTTTTCATAGTAGTAGACACTCTGATGAAAAGTGCTCACTTTATTCCTGTGTGTACGATGTATCAGGCACCTGACATAGCTAGAGTTTTCATCAATGAGATTGTGAGGCTGCATGGCGTGCCTAAGAGGATTATATCTGATCGAGGATCAGTCGTTACTCGACGATTTTGGACGAGTTTCCAAGAGGCCTTGGGAACCCAAATTAACTTTAGTACTCCGTATCACCCGGAGACTGATGGGAAGACCGAACGAATGAACCAAACCTTGGAGGACATGTTGCGCATGTATGTGATGGACCAACAAAAGCATTGGGAAGAATTTTTTCCACTAGTGGAGTTCACTTACAACAACAGTTACCAGAGCACCATTAAGATGGTGCCTTTCGAGTTTCTTTACGGGCAACCGTGTCGGACGCCTTTGAGTTGGAATCGGCTTGAGGATAGGTTCCCGGTGGGACCAGAAGCGATCCAAGAAATGGAAGAGCAAATGCAAACAATAATACAAAGAATTAAAGAAGCACAAAATCGACAAAAGAGTTATGCCGATGCGCACCGTGTCGACCGTAGTTACGAGGTCGGCAATTGAGTCTTCTTGCAGGTTAAACCGCATAAAAGTTCGATCAAGTTTGGGAAGGGATCTAAACTCTCTCCTAGGTTCATGGGACCTTTCGATATTGTGGAGAGAAAGGGTCCCGTGGCCTATCGACTAGCCTTGCCTAATTCTTCGAGGCATATGCACGATGTTTTTAATGTATCTGTTTTGAGGCATTATATTAGTGATCCTACACATGTTATTGACATGAGTTCCTTGCAGGTATTGGATGAGGGGGCGCTCACAGCTGATCCAATCCGCATCTTGGATCATCACGTTCGACAGCGACGCCATCAAACGATAGAGCAGGTCAAGGTCCAGTGGGACAATTATAGTCCGCACTCGATGACCTGGGAGGACGCATATGATATGCGCAAGCAGTTTCCATTTTTGTTTGATAGATAGACATATGATAATGTGATACACTTTATTTCGGCATATATACTGTGAAACTTCGAGACGAAGTTTAGACCAAGACGGGGTGTATGTAACATCCTGCTTTGGCACACTGAGCGAACTTATTCTTTGAGGACACCTGCTCGCAAGTGATCCGGATTATTATGCTATTAAAACTTTTGATTTTGAATATGAGGCATTATGGGTTGATGACATTTTGTTTTACTACATTGACATAGACAGGTGCTATTGACTCGGTTTTACTGAGTGTGTAGGATTTTGGACCTTGAGGATGCAGAGGCATCGATGGAACCCCTTGGACTCTGAATTGAGTCAGGGAGTGTACCATTGGGGTTTGATTGTATTACTATGATATTAGTGCATCTGAATAGATGATATGATATGGATATATTCTGACACGATTTGTTGATGATGCAGGCTGACGATAGCTTGCCGACCAGACTCACATGTGGAGTAAAGGGGTCACGCATGACTACCAGAGATGTTGAGGAAGAGGTGTGGACAGCAGCCCTACCACAACCTACTAGCACTCCCGCCATGGCTCGAACTGTAGGTTAACGTTTACCTAGTTCGAGAGGACCCACGATGTCATGAGGGCAGCCTGCAACAGTCACTCACAATGATTCTAAGGGGCACGCAATAAGGCGGGGACCTTATTCCTTAGAGGCCCTTAGTCTTCCACAAGTTCACCTGGCGGAGTAATGACTCCAGGGATTTTTTATGTCTACCAACTCAGTCAAGAGGCGAGTGACACCCTTGGAGCACGTGGTGCATCTTGAAGGGCACGTCGCGCAAGAAAAATGGAAAGAGGCGAGTGGCACCCTTGGAGCACGTAGTGCATCCTGAAGGGAACGTCGCGTAAGGGAACAGATGAGGCGAGTGGCACCCTTGGAGCACCTAGTGCGTCTTGAATGGCATGTCGCGTTGTTTTGATAAATGAATGAACCTAGATGACCTTAGGATGAACAATGTGATAAGAATTTAAAAAAAACATTTTCCCTAATAAAATGTCACCCATCACGAAAATTAAGGT
>CBVK0100286517.1:0-22604 GCA_900067695.1 Picea abies
GTTCATTCTATCAGGTTGGTGCCTTTTTACAAGTTGAGCCTTGTTATGAGGGTTGGATTCCTCACATTTCAATTGGATATGAGAACAGTAAGAGGGGTCTTGTTATGAGGGTTGGATTCCTTATTTTTCAGTTGGATCTGATAACTACAAGCTGGGTCTTGTATCAGAGAGTTGGATCTCTCATATTCAGTTGAATTTGAATATATTAAAGGATTGGTTTTATTTGTATTCATTCAAGTTAAATAAAAGAAATATATTTTATCTACATCATACAATTTGTGTTACACATGTTTGTGAATAATTAATTGAGTTGCATATATCTTATTCAATTAATTTAGTTAATCTATGAAAGTGTTAAAAGAAGTAAAAATTTTCAGACACTGATTCATCCCCACCTCTCAGTGTTAGTGTGTGTTTCAACAATTGACATCAAAGACACAATTTAAACACTAGAAGGTAGATTTTTAAGAAATGGGTGGACAAATGGCTCTCTCCACAAATGAAGCTCCCATATTTGATGGAACAGACTACTTTTTATGGAGGGAAGGAATGAAACAATATCTGAAGTCAATAGGATCTAGTTTTTGGGACTCAGTAGTATCTAAGCCTTTGTACTCAACTACCTCAAAGAACAAATCCAAAACTGCAAAAGAAGCAAAGAAAAATAATTCAATAGCATTAAAGGAAATCCATAATGGACTGTCAAACCAAGTCAAAGAAAAGATGGGACATTGCACCTCTGCTAAAGTACTATGTCTCCAGCTAGAGAATTCTTATCAAAATAAAGAACAAAACAAAGAAATGGAGAATTCCAATCGGTTTATAGAACAAAAAAAAGAAACAGAAAAATACAATCAAATTAAAGAAAAAAACAAAGAAATGGAGAAATCAAATCAGATTGAAGAACAAAATACAGATAAAGAGAATTTTTATCATAATAAATAACAAAACATAGAAGATGACAATTCCATCAAAGAATTGATGCAAACCCCAATCATCAACAAAGAAGACTACTACATCAAGGAATTGATGAATACCTCAGTATTCACTAAAGAAAAACTATTAGATTTTAAAAATGATGTTATAACTACATTTGAAGTTATTAGTATGGAACCAACAAATGGTCTATATATTGAAGTTACTGGGGATGTTCTTGACTAGCTTCAATACACAGTTATGTGCGCTTTTGAAGAGTTGGAGAAACTTCAAAAGAAAGATATGTTTCTACTACAACAGTTATATCAATCTAACCATGAAGAGAATGAACAAAAGATTTAGCTAGAAGACAAAGAAAAATAAATCAAAAGATTGAAGACCGAAGTTTCTAATCTAACAGAAGAAATGGAAGAATTGAATACACATGAGAATAAAAGAAACAAAGTACTAGAAGAGACAAACGAAATGGTCATCTATCTAAAAACTCAACTTGAAGAAACTAAGAAGAATGAAGAAGCCCAGAAGATCCACTTAACTAAAAGAGAAGAATCGTGTTACATGTTGGAATTGGAAATTATTAACGTCAAAAAGATAAATGCAAGTACTAACGAAACTCTAATGAATCAAATTGAAGAAGCTAAGAAACATAAAGAAGCACATAAGATCCAATTAACTAAAAAGGAAGAATAATGCCATAGGTTGGAATTGGAATCCATCAACCTCAAAATGATTTAGATAGAAAACAAGGAAGAAATCAAAAGATTGAAGAATGAAGTTGTTGATCTAACAAAATATATAGAAGATTTAAAGACATTTGACAAAACTAATAACTGCACAAAAGTATTGGATGATATAGAAGAAATGATCATCAATCTAAAGACTCAACTTGAAGGAGCTAAGGTAAAAGAAGAAGCCTTGAAGATTTAGTTGACTAAAAAGGAAGAAACATTCTACATGTTGGAAATGGAAGTTATCAACCTCAAAAATAAGAATGAAAAGACAAAAGAAAATGTCAAATTCCAGAATAGCTCAACTATCCTAGATAGGATCTGGAATAGTCAAAGACCAACTGATGACAAAAATGGTCTTAGATACAATAAGAAAGAAGAAGGTGGCAAATGGCGCACCATTCAAAAAAATGATAGAGGATCATACTCCTCAAAAGAAAAAGGTACAGTCACAAACCTAAATAAACCATGAACTTTGTCAAGGAAGGAAGCTATAAAATTCAAAAACAAGAAACATATCAAAAGGGAGACTTCTCATGTCACAACAAACTCAAGTATGGAAACACCTTCAATGGTTATTTCTTTTCTTGTAATAACTTTTGTCACAAAGAATTGGAATGCAAGAGTGCTGAAAAGTAAACTCAGGAAGGTCCAACAACTTAATGAGATGTTGGATATGCAATTACGTTGGCCACACAAAATTTTTTTATCATATAATGAGATGTTACAAATGTGATTGGTTTGGTCACAAATCCCAAAACTACAGAAAATCAATAAGTCAATCCATGAGAAATAATTCATACAAGTTAGGAAAAAAATCTAATGAAGGTTGGAAGAAAAGTATAAATGAAATATCTCAAAGGAAAAACTTAGAAAAGAAATATCCAACAAAAAAAATATCTGATGAAAAGGTATGTAGAAGACAATCTGAAATAGAATGCAAGAAATATGATTTGACATTTGAAAATGAAGAAATTGATAATAAGAAAATGATGGGTGAAGTTCCTAATAAGGAATGTGAAATTCATATATTTGAAAATGAAATGGATCAAACTCAGGAAAGGAGAGTTCCTAAAGAAGAAGATGACACAATAGCAGATCCTAACGATACCACGCAGATCAAGAGTACATTAACCAATAAAAGAAAAATGAAAACAAAAAATTCCAAAGAAGAAAATGAAGAAGTTTCACTTACACAGAACAATGATAATGATGAATCTTCAATAGAAAATCAACCAGAAGAATTGAGCAATGAAAATATTGGACGTTTTCCAATGTTATTTTCATGAACTACTAAATTTCCTCTCAATAGAAAACATGAATAAAAGGAAGAAGGATTTTACAACATGATTTGGTGTAAGTACTACAAAAAACTACTAAATTATGGTATGATCTAAACCCAATGAGGAATTTCCAAAAGAATGAAAAATGTATGAAGAGGACTTAAAAAACAACAGATGAAAGGACCAATTCAATCTTATTTCTAAGGGACAGAAGTTGAAGTTGGTTTCTGCAGAGTCGAAGGACTATGAATAACATATTAAATTGGTTGAATAATGGATATTAAATTAATTGGTATAGATCAATGGTATTCTTGTGAAAGATTATAATTTCAACGAGAATAAATAACCATATCAAGAAGATTAGTAATATTCACATCCTTGTCCTTTAAGACAAAGGAGAAGACATCAAAACCCTATGAAACAGTAAAAAATTAGGGGGATTGTTTAATTTGGTAATAAAATGAGGAATTTATTGGATTAGTTTTAGAAGACTTGATCACTACAAAAAAATGGTATCAATAAGACTACCTATTTGAACACAAAATCCCAAGAGATTGAGATAATAGCTGGCACATTCACAGGGGGAGAAAAGCAGTAGAATTTTAACTCTTTTTCATTGATGTCAAAGGGGGAAAAAATAGTAAAACAAATTTTGTATTAGTATTTGGTTCAATCCTCCAACCTAAAAATGAGATGAGTGATAGGGGGAGCAAAAGTATTTTTTTTACATATATGTTTCCCTCAATGCCAAAGGGGGAGATTGTTGGCATTATTGATTGTGTGCTGTCATTGATGGCAACATGAGTCAAACATGTACATTAAACAAAGAAAAAGGAAGATCACCTTGGGGCAGAGGTAGATCGCCTTGGTGAAGAAGCAATTCATGATCACTATTGATCAATAGTGATCCTATGTTCCTAAAGCTCAAGAGAGGTAGCATGCATATAATCCACGTATAGAAGGAGTAACGAAGGATAAGGAATTAAGAGCTCAGGAGGGTTAGCGACTAAAGATCAATGCATAAAAGAATCTACAAACTTTGATTGAAGATAAGAAGAGATGGCACATTTGAAGTACCATAAGAGAAAAAATTATGCGAGTGAAGAAATCATTTTGTAAAGTATCGAGTTACATGATCCGTTCATTCTTAGTTCGGGACAATCCAGGATCGTTAGATCAAGGTGAAGTCATAGACTGTGAAGGATTAAATATCAACCATCAGATCTAGAGCAGTAGCATTATGGACAGTTGGATCAAGACAAAATCATAGATCGAGAGAGATTAAACAAGAGTTGTCAGATTTCATGGAGGAAATTCAAGTGAGATCTCAACCATTAGATTAGTTTGGGATGTATCCTGATCGTCAGATAGAACCAGGTGGAAGGAAAGGATAAGTGGACCCCATAAGACACAAAGTCTCGAAACCCCTAAAGTCCCAAAGTAAATAAGGGCCATCAGATCTAGGAAATGCATGGTGACCGTTGGATAATGATAGGCATCGAGTCCAATAGTGGTCAACTTCGGCACTGACCACTTCAGCTAAAAAGAGTTTGAAACATGGAAGTTCACCCAAAGGTCGGAGCCCCAAAGTTCTGAAGTGAATGAGGTCCATCAGATTTGGGAAATGCATGGTGACCGTTGGATGAGGATAGGAGGGTCCAATGGTGGTCAACTATGGCATTGATCACTTTGGTGAAAAGGAGTCTAAAACATGTAAGTTTACCTGAAGGCCAAAGCCTCGAAGTTGCAAACTTTCGTCGACCGTCGAATCAGAGGAAGAGAAAGGAAATCCTATCAACCGTTGATATGGAATAAATGTTGAACCATCAGATCACACTAAAGAAAAGAAGGTGGTCAACTCCAACGTTGACCACTCAGAATGATCTAGAATCGGATCTAGGAGCCTAATAGGGATAAAAAAGTCATTGCGATCGGCTCATCGCACTAATTTCGACCATATATTTACTTCCTCAAATGGGAGTTGTATGCGAGAGTTATCACACTCTGATCATTTTTCCAAATAGGCAAAAAATCAAACAGGTCAAGAGGCAAAAGGTCAACACTGATGTCATCATGATGACATGGTAGCGTGACACATGGAAAATACCATATAGCTGACATGGCAGGGGCACAATGGATTGCTGATGTGGAAGGTATAGGTGGACCAACCGGGAGGTGACATGTGTCACCATTGAAAGGGTGACACATGGCACACCATTACGATGACATGTGGAAGGTGTGCTGATGTGACAGGTTGCTGACTAGGCAGAAGAGTTGGACCAATTCCATGTTGGAAAGTGGTAGATATTGTGGACGAATAGGGTGGTTCCACGTGGCCCAGGCATGGGATGCCACGTGGCACCCTATCATTTGATGGTTGGTTAAAATGTTATGGAGCTCATGGGATTCGACCCTAGGAATTCTTGGTGGAGGAAATACCTTGGCAAAGGGTTCGATAACCATTGAGCCAGACTTCGTGCTTGTTATTACAACAGCCTTTAATGTTATATAAAGTGCAAATATATGTTCTCGTTTACTTACTATTTTAGATATGACCACAGTGTAAAGGGGCGCGGGCGCATAACCACCAGCATGTGGATGTTAAGTACATGCCTTCCATATGCTCTAGGGTGGTGACCACAATTTTGAGCTCTCCATACGGGCATGGTCCTATGTTTAAATTCCATGTGACCAATGTATTTGGGGTAAGGGCCAGCGTGCAACCCTTTGGGTTGGTGCTTGGCCACATCATTTGCATATGACCCTATTTTAGCGTGCGCACCCAGCCCTAGGGGGATATTTTTGAATTTTGTTGCATAAAGTGGGTTTTTACCTTATAATAGAGATTTTTAATTGATTTTATGCTTGTTATTGAATATTTTTGGCCAATATTGGGGGATATTGGGCACTTTTTGAGGTTAGATTTTGGGAGGAAGTTGGAAGATGGTTACCAACTCCAAATCTATATAAACCAGGCCTTCTTGAGGCCATGTACAGAGATTCAAAGTAGATTTATGTTGAAGGAAATCCCATCCAAATACATTTTTATGGAGGAAGTTTTTGAGGAGTGCACCTTTGCAGGCCATTTCTGGGAGCTTCGGTCATCCAATTTGAGTGTCGTTTCTTCTGTTGGGTTCTTAATATCTAGGAGAACAACACCAGATCAATTTTGTAACCTTTTGTCACTTCTGTGATGTACTATTGAGCTTTGAACAGAAATAAGAAAGCCTCACCCACTGAGACAAAGGCCCGGAGACGTAGGGAGAGATTGTCGAACTCCATTTTCACATTGTGTAGAATTCCTGCAGAAACCCCGATAGATCTAGAATTCTAGTTAAATTGAACACATATTAAAGAGATGAGAGAAATTTTTTGCTCCATAAATCAGAGAATTATATTGATAAAAAATGAATATACATGAGCAACCATCCTCAAAAAAGAAGAGAGGAGGTGAATATATAGAATTTCCAACATATAAATTCTGGTAAAAAAAAGCTAGAAATAGCTAAAATAGGTGTCATAAGCTAAGGGAGACCACATAGTTCAACCTAGACCACTAAATATACATGTCACACACTCATTAATGTCCAAAATAGTTAAGTGATGCACATTAGCTCACTTAAGATCACTTAACTGACAAGAGAAGTAGTTCCAACTCACTTAACTGACCCGAAATAGTAGTTACTAATAATAGTAATGGAAAAAATCATTAATTAAGGAATAAATATCTCACTCAAAGAGGAGGTGCACATTCCCCAATAATATATGAGTTTTTCATGGGGGAGTTGGAATAAATCAAGGATAAATCAACAATAAATCAAGAAAAATCAAGAAAATCAAGAATCGGGAGTTGAGTCTTGATCTAAAATTAGTAGTTTTCCCTAAAATCTAGGGATGAGGAGCCCTTCTTCTCTATGTGGCCAAATTAGGTGAAATAAAGTGTAAATGAATGTATTAACCAATATCTAAGAGTCTAAGCTAGGTATAAACTAATGTAAGATAAGGATATGCTCCAACACCCCCCCTTAAGCCTAACTGTAATCACAAAAAATTTGAGTCCTGACAACTTGGCCATTTTAAGTACTCATTACATAAAAGAATTCCTCATGAAAAGAGGAAAGAGGGAAAACATCATGGGAAACCCACCCCCCCCCAAAAAAGAGGAAAAAAAAGTTGAGTGGCCAAAAGTGACCTACTCAGTTGTCTCCACCACTCCAAGCATAGCTCTCAGTTCTGAAAATTTCTTTTCAGTGAAGGACTTGGTGAAGATGTCTGCAACTTGCTGCTTTGTGGGGTAGTACTGTAGTGAAATGACTCTGTCATGGATCAACTCACGGATGTAATGCATGTGAATCTCGATGTTCTTGGTCATCTGCCTCTGAACTGGATCAATCGATATCTGAATGGACCCTTGATTGTCACAAAATATGACAATCAGAAGTGGATACTGAATACCAAACTTGGAGAGAATCCCCTGCAACCAAACAACCTGTGTAGCTACATTTACTGCACCTCTATACTCTGCCTCTAATGTAGATAAAGAAATCATGGATTTCTTCTTGCTAGACCAATAGAATGGCCCTGAACCAAAGATCAAAACATAACCAGAGGTGGACTTGCGGTCTATACCATCGCCAACCCAATTAGAATCTGTGCACCTAATCAGTGAAAGTGTGCAATCTGCAGCATAAAAGATACCAAAACTGGGAGTACCTTTCACATATCTAAGGATTCTCTTTGCATCTTTCTAGTGAATCTCATGAGGCTTCTGCATATATCTGGAATAGACTCCTACTACAAAAGAGATATTAGGTCAGGTGTGAGTAAGATACAACAAACTCCCAACTAACTGCCGATAAAGTGTACTATCCACCAAAGGTGTAGTACCCGCATCCTCAAATTTGACCCCGGAAAGAAAGGGAGATGCTTCTGGCTTGCATTTTGTCATCTGAAAGTGGACAAGTAGATATGATGCATACTTAGATTGTGCCATTTTGATCCCTGAAGTAGTCTGAGAAACTTCAAGACCAAGAAAGTAGTGCAACAGTCCCAAATCTGTCATGGAAAATCGATTGTGCAATGTTGATTTTGCCAAATCAATAGCTAATGTAAGGTTCTCTGTCATCAGTAAGTCATCTACATAAAGTACTATTAGAAAAAGAGAATCATCATGTTGCATAAAATAAACATTCGGATCATATTTGCATCGAATGAATTCAATGGAAAGCAGGAAAGAATCCATCTTTGCATACCAGGCTCTGGGAGCCTATTTTAGGCCATACAAAGATTTCTTTAATCTGCAAATGAGGGAAGAGTTCTAAATGTATCCCTGTGGATGATCCATATATATCTCCTCCTTGAGATATCCATGAAGAAATTCACTCTTCACATCCATTTGGTGAACTTCCCATCTATGAGAAGCAGCAATGGCCAAAACTAGTTGAATGGAGTCCATTTTTGCAACAAGTGCAAATGTCTCTGTGTAGTCTATGCCATGTACCTGTGAGTATCCTTTTGCAACAAGTAAATATTTGTACTTTCTTATCTCACCATCTGCAGAAATCTTTGTTTGATATATCCATCGGCATCAAACAAGATTTCTTTCTTTCGAAAGTGGAACCAAGCCCCATGTGTTGTTGTCCATAAGAGTAGAGTACTCTTCATCCATGGAAGCCTCCCAAAGTGGGTTTCTAGCAGCCTCAGAGTATGAATTTGGATCTGAACCAAATTACATATAGAAATGTATAGGCAACAAAGTTTCTGTGGCTTCCAGGGCTTGAGGAGCCCCAAAAAATGTGATCTAGTCCTTCTTGTATCTGCAGGATCACCGACTAGTTCACCCGCATCTTGTAGGGTTTTCTCTGCCCAAGTTGGAAACTGAGTTGGAGCATCCATGACCTGCTCCTCATCCTCTATATCATACCTAAAATTATTCTCTGATGGTTGTTCTGAGTTTCTCGAAGAAGTTTCTGAATCCTCCTCATCAGTGACAACAAGCGGTTCCTCGGCAGGGTCTTCTGAAAAATCATGCAGTGATTCTTCTTCAAACTTCACACTTAGAGCTAGAATGAAATTTTCAGTGTGAGAGTCCAGAAATATATATCCTTTGACACCTTCAGGATATCCAAAAAATATTCATTCAACACTTTGAGGCTCCAAAGCCTTCCTCTTATCTGTTGGAATGTGAGCCCATGCTCGTGAACCAAAAATACGAAAATGCGACACTTTCGGTTTCTTACCGGTCCAACATTCAAAATGAGTGGTGCCTTTGAGTGATTTGTGAGGAAATTAGTTCTAAGTGTATGCTGCACAATTAATTGCTTCATCCCATATATTGGGAGCTAATGATTTTTACTGGAGCATACGATTGGCCATCTCTTTTAAGGACTAGTTTTTCTTCTCCGCAACATTGTTCTGCTGTGGTGTATATGGCACTGTGTGTTGTAGTTGTATACCTGCATCAATAAAAAATTGCTGCACATCTTTGTTGACATACCCCCCCCATTATCAGTATGGATTATCTTAATCTTACACCCAGACTCATTCTCAGCAAGTGCTTTAAATTCTATAAGGCATTCAAATACTTCCGATTTTAATTTAAAAAAAAATACCCAAGTAAAGCGAGAGAAATAATCTATGAAGGTGAGTACAAATCGAGCCTTACTGATTGAAGGCTACGGGAATGGGCCCGTAGTGTCACTGTGAATCATCCCGAGAGGTTAAGAATCTCTCTATGCCTTCCCTTTGTCAAACTTTTTCTCTGGATGCTTGCCAAGAATGCATCCTTGACATACACCGCTTGTGAATTTAATAGCTGGCAATCCTTCTACCATGTTTTCCTTGTTGAGTTGATGCAAGTACTTATAGCTTAGATGGCCAAATATTTCATGCCATAACCTGATGATATCATTAGATTGTGATAGAAATCATTTTTAATAGATTTAGTAACAAAGTGGGAGAATAAATACAAACGAGAACCGTGATCTGCAATTCCATGTGCACGCTGTGAGCCTGTGAAAATGTCGGTAGTCATTGCGGAGTCCGGAGTGAACTCCACCTTCCTTCTAGAGCTGGACTGAGTGATCTGATATATCAAGAGAATATTTGCAGACAACGAGGGAACATGAAGCACATTTTTGAAGCAGCCCCCTTCAAGATCAACAATTCCTTCTCTGCACACCTTTGCGGGTGTGGCATCTCCCAAGTAAATTGGGGATATGGTGCTTTCTTCGATGGAGGAAAATTCATCTTTTGATGCATCCATATTGTTCAATGCACCTAAATCAAGTATCCAATATTATGGAGTGGATGTGACAGCCATTAAATCATGACCATCTCATGCTCTTCCTCCCGTTCTGTTATCATCTTTCTTCTTTGCATTTTCGGGCACCATGAGATTGTGTTGCTGCAATTGCTTAGCCATCTCATCGATAGTCTTCCTCATGCAATTTTATTTGAGATGAAAACCTTTGGAACAGTAGCTTCAAAGTGTTCTTTCCTTATTCTTATTACCCTTAGGCTTAGAAGAGTTATCTAAAGATTGTGCGGATCTCTCCTTCTTCGATTTAGGAAATTTACCCATTCCTTTTTTCTTGTCTTTTCCACTACTCTTTGGAGCATTAGTAGCCACAAGTGCTTGGTTCTTGGAATGCTTGATGGCACCCATTTGGAATAAATTATCTTTCTCTTGAGTTAATTCTGCAATGAAATCATTCAATGGAGGTATTTTCCATGTTTCCTGAGTCAATTTAGATGCTTGAAAAGACGATACAAATATAGAATATTCAGGGCCTAATTTCGAGAGAATTGAAAGGATGAGTTGATATTCCTCTTTCTTGACTCCACATGCATTAAGTTCAATGAGGAGGGATTTTAACTTGGTGAATAATTCTTGTAGGTTTCTGAAATGAATTGGACTTAGGGATATGAGTTCATTCTCCAGCTGATGCACTCTCATTGTACCATGCTTGCCGAATAGTCCTTCCAATGTGGTCCAGACCACATCAGGAGTAGTGGCTCCACTAACATGAAAGAGGAGATCTCTAGAAATTGATAGGAATATCAGCCCAATTGCTTCATCTAATTTATTGAAATACTTTATCTTCTCCACTGCAACAGTCGGTTCTTTCACTATTCCCATTGTTACCCGGTAAAGCCCTTTGCTTCGGAGGAGCAGAGAGATCTCTATCTTCCATTCGAAGTAATTGAAAGGATTTAGAACGAGTTTTGTGCGCTGAGAGAGATGATACATTACTACTTGCTGTGCCTCCTGATGATCTATACCTACAAATAAAACTGTGTACAATCCACTAGATTCAATCTAGCTCTGATACCATGTAGAATTCCTGTAGAAACCCCGATAGATATAGAATTCTAGTTAAATTGAACACATGCAATTTGTTGATATTCAAGAGATGAGAGAAAGTTTTGCTCCATAAATCAGAGAATTATATTAATAAAAAATGAATATACATGAGCAACCATCCTCAAAAAATAAGAGAGGAGGTGAATATATAGAATTTCCAACATAGAAATTCTAGAAAAAAAAAGCTAGAAATAGCCAAAATAGGTGTCATAAGCTAAGGGAGACCACATAGTTCGACCTAGACCACTAAAGATACATTTCACACACTCATTAATGTCAAAAATAGTTAAGTTATGTGCATTAGCTCACTTAAGCTCACTTAACTGACAAGAGAAGTAGTTCCAACTCACTTAACTGACCCGAAATAGTAGTTACTAATAATAGTAACGGCAAAAATCATTAATTAAGGAATAAATCTCTCACTCAAAGAGGAGGTGTGAATTCCCCAATAATAGATGAGTTTTGCATGAGGGAGTTGGAATAAATCAAGGATAAATCAACAATAAATCAAGAAAAATCAAGAAAATCAAGAACCGAGAGTTGAGTCTTGATCTAAAATTAGCAGTTTTCCCTAAAATCTAGGGATGGGTCACCCTTCTTCTCTATGTGGCCAAATTAGGTGAAATAAAGTGTAAATGAATGTATTAACCAATATCTAGGATTCTAATCTAGGTATAAACTAATGTAAGTTAGGGATATGCTCCAACACATTGGTGTTATGGTTTTCTATTGTTTTATGCTTCATTTCAGTTCTATACATGTTTATATGGTTGTGATATATTCTCATATAATCTTCCTCTTTCATTAATATTCCTAATCATTTAATCAACAGATGCTTAATAAATCAACCATAGTCGTGTAAAAGATCTTTTTAGATCACCGACGAAAAGGATTTTTAAACAGGTAAGTTTACTCGGAGTCCGAAGCCCCAAAGTCACGAACTCCTGTCGACCGTCGAATCATAGGAATCATAGGAAATCCCTTCAACTGTTGATTTGGAGTGAAAATATTGAAAATGTTATATCGCACTAAGGAAGAAGGTGGTCAACTCTAGATTTGACCTACTATGACAATAAGCAGCTCAGATAAACCAAGAAATCTTGAACCCCAGAGTTTAGTAATAAACAAAATCCGTTGATCAAGAAAATAAAAGATCTATGGTGATAGATATATTCGACACTTCAGAAATGATCGAAGGATGGTATAAAAGTGCCAAAACTCCCAAATCCATGAAGTAACAAAGCTACGAAGTGTAAATCCATGATCCATGAGGGAGACAGATGGCCCAATCAGATGGTGACAAGTGTCAGTGTCTAGTTGGCACTTTAGGTATACGAAATTCATGAATCAAGGTGACATGTGGAAACCATTCAACCAGTGCCATGACAACAGTGATGTCAGCAAGCCACGTCACTCTGGGAATACATCCTCTGGGGATATCCAGCTTCTCCTAACAACTAAAATGTCTAAAGAATCGAAGGTCAAAGTCACAAATTAAAGTTTGGTCTTTGATCTAAGATCCTACAGAATATTTCTTGATCGTCCGATCAAGTATTGATCCAGGTGGATATTGGTGGCCACCCACCTATTCCAATTGGTTTCTTGTGTCCATTTTTTTTCAACACGTTCTTTTGTATTGCTTTGTAATTGTGGGTTATACACTTCTAGGGCTCTCTGAAGCCCCACACATCCTCCAGGTGGATACGGGTGGCCTCTCACCTAGTCCAACTAGCTTGTTTTGTATGTTTTCATGTCAACACATCTTGTTGTACTTTCAGGGTCGTTTTGGGGCCCTAAATGTTGTTTTTTTGTCTTGCCATAGTCAAGCTATAGACGGAGTCACAATTTGATGGTGGAATGTGTATTTCTTTGAAAGACCTTTCCAATGGGCTATCATGCACCTAAAACAGAGGTCATATGCAAAAGTTACGACCCTAGGAAGTTGAGGTACCGAATTACACCAACTTACCCATACGACTCACATGACTTTTGGCGTTTCACCTTCTAGGGTTAGGTGTTTGGATGTCTAGGGTTTTGGAATTCATGAGTAATATGAAAAGGGACTCTACAGCCTCATTGTAATCCATTGTGTTTAGATGTATGAACGTAGTAGCTACATCTTTTCTGAGAGATAACTACCACCATTTGAGCAAGTTTTAGTTATGTAGTTTTATAGTTTCAGCCTATTTCATTATTTAATAGAAGATATTGTTCATTAGATATTTTTTTATTCTTCTTATTTCTGTGTTTATTGTATCTAGTATGTTAATCATTTCCTTCTTCTCCTAAATATTGATCAGTGGTATCAAAGAAGCCTGCTCTTCATTTAGTTTTCTTTGTGCATGTCCCCGACAAGGTCTGGGTACAAGAAGTTGGGAATCGAACCAATCGATCCATTACCAGATTGACCAGGTCGAGCCTGAAAACATCCCATGGGAGACAAAAATAAACATGATGGAGTAGAAGATCCTATTAAAATGTTGCTTGAGGAATCCATCGCGCGAAAAAGGAACAAAATGATGGACAACTTCACGTAGATCCTTCGACGGTTGCCCATGGGAGAAGCATATTCATCAAGCGACCATGCAACCCCCTTAAAGGTACATGTAAATTTTGATATTCCATTATTTGAAGGACTGATAGATGTGGATTTTTTAGATAAATGGTTGAATTTACTCGAAGGATATTTTTCGGTCCACAATTTTTTCGATAGGGAAAATATCACTTTTTCACTCCTTAAGGCTATTTCCCATGTTAAAGACTAGTGGGATACTTACTCTGAGAAAAGGGATGTGGAGGAATTTGCAATTTTTATGGTGTCCCCTACATGGGATTCCTTCTGGGATGCCATTAAATAACAATACTACCTTGTTGGAAGCTACGAGGACCAGTGCACTAGATGGACCACCCTACGTCAAGAAAGGGACCAGACAGTACCAAACTTCACCAATATTTTCCATACCCTACGCACCAAATTGGGTATCAAATATTTTGAGCGTCATCTGGTGCTTAAATACTGTGGTTTTTTCAATAGATTCATTCAAATAAAAATGGATTTCCTATACATCACCTCATTAGGAACAACTTATAGATACATTGTCAAGATCGAACATAAATTTAAGAAGAAACGATGAGAGTTTGGATCTGCAAACCCATCACAACCGAAGCAGGGAAAAGGTAGTCCCAACCCACACAACAAGGGATCAGATCGAGATGGCTGCCCTCAGGATAACCAGTCCAAGTTGTAACATAAGAAGGGAAATGAGGAGACAAAGAAGGACACAGGAAAATGGTGTGAGTACCATAAAAGTTGTTGGCACAAAACTGAATAATGTCGCTCCAAGAATTCCCTCATGGTCGAGATGAAGGCTTCCGAGTCAGAGGCCGATTATGATTCTGAGTCAAATCCTGAAGGAGGGAAGTGGATTATTGATTTTGAACCCAGTGCCACTATCTCTACCACCAAAGTCCAGCCAAGCAAACCAAAAGAACTAGAGGAAGGGGAACGCCTCTTTCACTCGCAGATGTGGGTTAAGAGGGCTCCAATTCATTTCATTGTCGACAACAATAGTTAGAAGAACCTGATTTTAGCAGAGGTCATCAAGTGGTTGGACCTGCCAATGATGCTACACTTGCATCCCTACACCATCGGTTGGCTTCACCAAGGAATATATCTTCGTGTCAACCAATAGTGTCATCTGCCCTATGACATCAAGCCTTTCAAAGATGAGGTATTGTGTGATATTGATCCCCTTGAAGTTTGTGATGTTCTTTAAGGACAACCATATTTGTGGAAGCATCATGCTATGTATGAGCCTAGACCCCGTGGTGTTATTATTACTTTGGGTAGACAGTTGTACAGGATCCCCGAGGTAGCACCGCATACTGCTATTTCTTTAATCTCTGCTAATCAATGTAGTGAGATCATTTCACAGACTCGAAAATTCATCTTCTTTGTGATCCATGCTCACAGTAAGAAGAAGGTCACCGCCACATCTATGGCCTCTACACAATGCCTCTCTTTGCAAAAACATCAAGTGGACAGGATTGTGGAAGAATACAGAGACATCGTCTCCTCACCTACAGGGGTACCGACACACTGTCAATACAAGCATCTAATTGATATGACCCCCGGTGCACTTCTACCTAATGGACTAATATATCAGTGCTCACTGATGGAGAATGATGAAATCAGGCATTAGATTCGAGAGCTGATTCAAAGGGAGCACATCAGACCTAGCTCATCCCCTTACGGAAGCCCAATTGTACTGGTGCAAAAGAAGAATGGCACTTGATGACTCTGCATTGATTAGATAGCCTTAAACAAAATCACTGTAATATACCTTAATTTTGACCAAAAAAAATAAAATTGTCTTCTCCGGAACATTAATCCTAATTAACTCGATAGATTCGTTCTTAGGATAAAATGATCGTTTTCTCTAGTATTAAAATCTGATAAGTTTCTTATACTATGGTTACCCATTTTAATCAGCCAATATATAGGTGTCTAGGTCATGCTAAGATAGCCATCCATTACTCTAACATTTCTGTAAGTCCTAAGCTTCCAAACATTTATACGTGTCATACTATACAAAACTTGGACTATGGAGGACTTAGGATTCATGATCCAAAAATTCTTTCTTATGAAAAATAATTCTAAGTGTGGAGAGGAGAAAGGATTCGCGATCAACGATATTGAGAAATCATTCCAACTATTGGATCTTAGAGCAGGAGATCCGTCGGATTAGAACCTCTGCATGGTATCGCATATCGGGGGTTCAAAGGTTGGAAGCATTTATTTTCGTCTGCAGAAGTTGCTAAGTGTCGAGCATCGAGGGCTCGTACAACATGTGGCACATCTGTTAGGTGGGGATGGTGTGGTTGATAGGTGGTGCAAACATACAATGCACAGAAAAGGTGGAAGTAGGCAACAAGTGGCGTACACACGTCACCTTGGAAGGAGTCAACCCATCATTGACTTATCGTGCTTCGGGGTTTCACAAAGGAGGAGCATGTGGGTTCAACACTCCAACTCACGAAGTCACAAGTTGTGAGTAGTGCTAGTGTTTATCCTAGCCCATGGTTATATGTAGCAGGCGCTAGTGAGGAGGAAACCATACTCGTATCGCATCTCGGGTATCGTAGGTTTGGAGTGCAAGACGATTCGAGGGTCTTCAACTCATGAACTCGCGAGATCATGAGTTAGGAAAGGAACTTGCATTAAGGCCTTGTTTATGGTCATATCACAAAGGAGTTGGAGAGAGGGAGTCTATTCTAGGTGGCGCAGGCGCATTGTACTGGTAGAGTCAACCGCCTGTTGACTTTTGTCGGTGGAGTTTTCATGGAGGGCCTGTGGATTGTGTAAATTGAGGTTCCAATAGGGACCTGAGGGAGCCTTCTCAGCTCAAGGAGAATTTAAAACTATCCTGAGTAGATCTCAACCATCCTTTTCATGGGAAAGGTACTCGGGTTCCTTAACACAAACCCTTTGGGATTTGATCGTCTCTGATGAAAAGGTCAAATTTTTTCCTTGGTCTGTAATTGTAATGTACCCAGTTTGAAGTTCGATTCTTGTTTGGCAAGGAAATGATCATTATAATAATCTACCATATAAACTATTTATAATTTCCTTGGCCGCGTAGTTTCATACCTACTCTAAATCTGGGCTTGAACTCTTTGCCTGTGTTTAATTAATGCAAGATTCAAGAATCTTCTTCTTTGCATGTCGCATAATGAATTTAGAGTAATACAGAGTGGTTAAATTCTGACTGTCAATAGTATTCTGATATCAATATAACTTCTTGAAGCAGACTATTTCATTGTACTTTCGATTCTAGCGTCGAATATAATATATAAAAAGGGGTTCTAGATTTTAACTTTCAATTTCATCAGTATTTACGCATTTAGCATTTCGTTTACATGTTGTTGATATATACTATTGATCAGTATATGATTCATATAATACATGAAAAAACATATATAATATTAACTATTTATGTTGTAGATAGTCCACTTCCGGTTTGCTGTGATGCCTATACAGTTTCCAAAATAATATATATGTATAATATATAAACATATATATGATCCATAGGATTCGTGTTGTCTCGTATTTATCTTCAATTCCAAGTTATACTAGAAAGGAAGTCTCTGCTAAGTGATACGATTTTCTAAAATTTAATTACAGAGATACACCTAAATGTTTATATATGTACAAACTTACTCAACTCCGATTATTCATAAATAGATCTGCTTAATATTTCAGTCACAGAAATGAACGTATGCCTATAAATAGATCTGTTCCTTTCAAGTACATTTATACACAGATAATCCTAACTAGAATTTTGATTACAGATTTAAACATATCATGTAGATGGATCTGTTCTTTCAAGTTCATTTGTATATAGATAGTTTTGCCTAGCATTTTAGTTTCAGGAGGAACCATTCCCAGAATTTAGTCTTTGATTATAAACTTCATACTATGAACAGATGTCATCCATGGAATTATTTCAACTTAGCACAATTAGATGCATAATTTCAGATACACAAATCATTCAAACAAAGTAGGAGAAGATTTACATATCTGAACCAGTGCGTGGGAAGACAAAGGGAACAACCACGTTCCTCCCAACCATAGAATAGGGCAACCAAAATCACTTACCGATTCACCCCCTAGCCTGACCATAAATCTGTGAGAGAGAACTTGGAAAACTTCTCCTTTTAAATGTCCTTCAATTCCAACAGTTTCCTCTTGCATCACACTCACTCAGTAGTGTTCATAACGACAAGGAAAAATCAATATTCTCCTTTCCTAGCATACTTGGCAGTGTCCTACCTCCTCACATATGCTATTTATCAATTTTCCTAGGTCTTTTCCCTCCCTTGGGATTTTTAGCAGCTTTCTAAATCCCTGATTTTTAGGGGCTACCAATGGCCAAATCACTAATTTACCACTTGTAATAATCAACCTAGAGGTAGTTCCAACATGTTCCCCACTCATGGAGTTATGGTTAGTTGATTTTAACATGGTTGTTCCATTTGTCCTCCTGAAATCAATATAAATATTCTGTTTTTATACAAGTGTCATAGTCAAATAGTTAGTTGAGTTTAATCAGATCTCTTCCCAACAATCATAATAATTAATTACAAATATCAAATTCAAAATTCAGAATTGCCATAAATGGAAAAAAAATTTCCAAATTTGAATTTACTAAAAATAGAATAAATTTCCAGCAAATTTAAATTTCAAAAAATATTTTATTTTTGGGGATGTCACATCCTTTCCCCCTTCAGTAAAACACTATCCTCAGTGTTCGTTCCTTTCTTGGATAGGATTGGATGAGATTTCCGCAAATCTCCCTCCAACTCCCAAATGGCCTCCTTAGGACTAAAGTGCTTCTGTTTCAGGATAAATTCGTGAGTGCGGACACAGACCAATCTCCCTAGATCCACCTGGATCTAGAACAAAACAGGACAGAATAATACACTTTCCCTAGACTTAACCTATTGAATGAACTAAGAAGTAAGGATCGTGGACATACCTTATGAACGCTTTCCTTATCTATGTTGTTCCAAGCTTCGCTCCAACGCTCTTGCACCATTCAGATCACAACAACAATACAAACCAATCGAAGTAAAGGAAGAATAATATATTCAATGGCTAGTCTATACATATGATCAAGGAATTATGTAATAAAGTGACATCATCTTTATGGGAAAGGGACATATTACTGTATTGAATTAACTGAAAGTGAAACTTACAACCTGAGCCTTGATGTCGTAGGTCTCCTTTCGATGGCTCCTAGCTTTGACACACACACTTGCTCATGCATGAAGAAAATCAACCACATATGATGACCTTGCTGTTGTCTCTAGCTGCTATAGCATCAGTCCTCCATACAGTCTTGCACTAATTCTCCAATCAATCTCTTGCTAGTTTTCTTCTAACCTTTTCCATGAGCAATCTCCTCAATATATAGGAGAAGATAGATTAGTTACTAGGATAGGGAATGATCCCAAGATATCTGGAAAACCAGTACTTGAACAACCATTCGAATGCCAAATCACCCTTCTAGAAGATTCCCTTCTAGAAGGTTCGAGATTTTTATCTTTTTCCTTCTTTAAGACCATGTTCGCACCTTAACCATGAGTACAGTGTGAGAAGTTCGCACTCCAGCTTGAGACAGACTGTGAGAATCAGGCATTCTCGCAGGAGAACATATAGGTGGCCTGCGAACATTCTTGAAAACATGATTTCTGGAGCTAGACAAGTGTAACTTTTCCCAGGAAATTGTTCTTAGTGAAGATTTTGATTCTCCATCATCATGACATTATCATGACATCATCCCGATGACCAAAAATGTGGATAACAGAATGCCCCCCAAAGTCTGAGAGTGGAACCAGTGACAGTCAATAGACTTTGTAAGCTACATGTGTGTGTCAAGAACCAAGAGTACATCTAATCAGAGACCTGCAAACATCCAAGCATCAACAGAATGTCATGTATACCAATTCTTGAGGTAGGCATTCCCATACTCAGATCATAGACCGATGACATCATAAACAAAGGTCATGGCCACCAATCATACACTGTGGATCCATGCAGTCATAATATAACACAGCCACCTGAATACACTGTGGATCTGTGTGACAAATTTTAATCAAGATGACATAGCCATGAAACATACACAGTGGATCTATGTGTCGCAAATAATACATACTCCATCGCAACCTGGATTGCAAAGACAATATCCAGGGTCTTCAATCTCATCGCTCAAAGTATGAATCTGACCATGTGATTACATGTGTCGAAGTCGAACATGGTAGAAACCACTTGATTACCGGTCATTGATGTATACCATTAACAAGTGCGAGGGAAATCACCATTGATGTCAATGAATCCAAAGGTACTATAGTACAATCCATCAATTGTGAATAAATGAGTTGATGTCGAACACCTGACGGAATCTCTCGATCAACAGGTCAATGATGTAAACCCACGGTCGAAAGAGAGAAACTTTCCATTGAGGCATGAAAGCTTCAAGGTACTAAATAATTTCTAATTCTTGATTCCAGATAATGTGTTGAAGTCGATAGAACAAGACTCATCCTAGGAGGGCCTTAATGTATCCCCCATCAGTGACACAAAATGAGTAACAGAGTTTGAACTTAAAACAGAGTATATGGCAATTGGACTTTGGACACAGGGAAGGCCGACACGAAGTGAAAGGATAACTGCAGATGGCCGACTCAAATAGAAGTTTCAGATTGACAGCTCTTGAACATATGAATGACACGACCAATGATTTGGCAGCATTGACCCAAAGACGACACATAGAATGACCTTTTTATCAAATCGAATGAGAGACAAATGTGTTGGCAAATTCAGTGGATAGAATGCAGTGATGGTTGTTTTCATTAATGGCAACAGTAGAGACAGTAGGACAAGAAGGATAAAACCCCGTGGGGACGTGGAAGTAAAAGCTCAGGAGGAACAACCTTGAAGAAACGCGCAGCAAGAGCTTATAGAGGAAAAAGGAAGAGTCAGTGACCGTAGGATATCATACAAATTTCCCGAAAGAACGAGGGCTGTCAGATCTGTAAAAGTTGCGAGAGAGATAACCCAAAGGAGAAAATCGGGAATTGGGACTTTGAAATGTCTTGTTCACTTGACAACGAAAATCCCGAAATCGCGAGACGCGATTTCGCGATTTAATCGCATCCGTTAAATCAAGCAGGGATCTAGACCATTCATTTGTATAGACACGTGGCAGCCAGGAGGTCTCATCGGCAATTCGGGGATCGGGATTTCATAAGGCAAAGTTCACTCTACAACGAAATCCCCGATTTCGCGATATGCAAAATCTCGACGGAATCTAAACCGTCAGATCAACATCGACTCGACCCACGTCAACAGACCATGTCAGCTAAGCAACACGTGGCACAACCAGGTAGTGACAAGTGTCAGACAGATTCAACACTTCAGACACATACAAGTAATGAATCAGGGTGACATCTGGCAGTGTTTAATACATGTCGAATCATGTGTGATGATAGCGCAGAGGACAGGTGGCATCGGAGTTTCGGGGATCGGGATTTGATATGTCAAGAACACAATGCATCAAGAACTCCAAAATAGCGAAATGCGATTTCACGAAGTAATCACAGTCGTTGGATAAGAATGAATCTGATCCATAGATCATAGCCCTGTTCGGAGTTTCGGGGATCGGGTTTTGGTATTGAAAAAAACTCTGAACATCAAACATCGCGAAATCGCAATACGTGATTTCCCGATAAGGAATATAGCATGTGGGCCACCCAAGAGTCAGTGGAGGACAGGTGTAAGGAGTACAGAGGAGGTCGGGAATCAGAATATCGCAGCTCCAGGGGACGTATGCACATTATCCTTGTAAAACCCGAAACCCCGACGAGTGGTATGGTGGCGGTCACTTGATAGATGGTCATATGGGCCTATAGTCAGAAGGGGCTAAGGTTCGGGAAAAGAGCACATCGGGGATCGGAATATCGGGGGTTCCGAGTACAAGTGCATATCGACAATGAGAATGATGAATTCACGATGAGTGAAATCCCGATGGGATCTGAACCGTTGGATCAAACCTTGATCGGAGGGTTAATGTTCTTACTCACTCATTAACGCTTCAGTTGTAAATCCGTTAAGAGAAACCAACTGAGAATGATGAATTGGTTAGCGTTTCAGTTGCCAAGACAGATGTCGTTGGATTTCCCATTGGAAGGGGAAGTGGAATTGTCAAAGAAAGGGGTATAAAAGAAAATGAAAGATGCCGAATTGGGTTGATCGTTCTGAATGAAAAATGTGTAAACAGTAAGAAAAAGAAGATGAGCAGAGGAATAGCAAGAAGTGAAGGAACTGTGCAGAATGAGAAAAGAATAAGAGCAACATGATGGACAGACCAGAAGCATAGCAGAATGACAAAAGACATGATTCAGAGCAAACCTGTTGAATAAGAGAAGAGTAGCAGAACAGTGAACAGAAGACCAGAATTAAAGAACAAAGAAAGACTGGTAAGAACTGATTTATCTGTAAAGTTGAATGTGTATTTAACCATTAATATTTTAGGGAGGTTGGGAGGTGCTTGAGAGGACTGTTGTCCTCAGAAGTTCAAGTGGGTGCTTGAGCACAGGAAGTTGTAGCTTCCATCTGGTTGCAGCCACAGAAACTAGGGTGGCAGGGTGGTGCTAGGGAGAACAGGTGTTCTCTGTTATGCAGGTTGGAGCCTGTGTAACTGGAAGTTGGTGCTTCCATCCAGTTGGTGC
>CBVK0100286518.1:0-22604 GCA_900067695.1 Picea abies
TAGTAACCCTGTTTACCCCTCTTTGGCCCTGGCTATAGTCTAATGGGGTGATTTAGACCATTAAGCCTCCTCTTTAGAGATCCTATTTGGAAAGGGACATTACATATATGGATGAAGAAGATTCTCTTGGATGTGAGAATCTTCATACCGGAGATACCCCTTCACAACAGCGGGAGTGTGGGTCGACACTAACTAGTAAGTTACAAAGCCTTTGCCCATCTTTATTTTCTTCTCTGACGCACTGGGAGAAAGAGGCCTTAAATAATTCAAATTGGTTATTTTCCTCTACGTCTACTCCTTGATATCCTAATAAGGATAAGGTCACTTCAAACCCTTTACCACCAAATTCAATAAATTTATACACACCTGACACTCACCTAGTTACTCCTTCTATAATTGTGCCTTCTGAGGTATTGACTTCGGTGGTCCCCCATTCCCCGGTTTTATTCCAGAATACTACTCGGTCCCTTCCCCTTTCTCCGAAGAGACCTATATTGGATCCTTCTCCACCAACGAACACTCAATTTAATTCCTCGATTGATTCAGGTTTCAAAGAGGCTGAGGAGGATGACTCCACCCTCAGTTTTGTTCTCTATTCATTGATCCCCTATATCAAAGACTCAAATGACACCTTGATGCTGCCAACTTACTTAGGCAATTCCATCCTTGATCCTTCGTCAGGAACGAGAACCTCAGCTCCTCTCAAGACTCCAGGTAGGGAGGGTAAGGATTATGCCTGGTCTCGAGGCATTGCCATTGAAATTCCACCCATAAAGACGAGAAGTTTACATAAAAAGATGGTGGGCCTATATAAACAGTCAGTTGGCACAGTCCCTTTATCCACTGATAGTGGGGCTCTTAGAGAAATCAAAGCCCTGGCACGGGCTAAGTAATGTTATTTATCTCTTTAAATATTTGATGGATAGTATGCACCCTCAAAACAACCTCAGTTCGTAGGCTCCTGGATCAGACGCACCCTGACATTGTCTTTCTACAAGAGACTTTGACTCGTGAACAGAAAGCTAGAGAATTTATGCATCATCTTCGTCCTTCTTGGGTTTCGAGTTCTGTAAATGTTGTTGGCAATTCGGGTGGTTTACTAGTGACTTGGGACCCTAATTTGTATGAATTAGTTCCTTTTCTTACAATCGGAGGTCTTTTGTTAACAGACAGGTGTGTTATCAATCAACGAGAGATATCACTACTTAATTTGTATGGTCTGTGTGTAGATCGAAAGATTTTTTGGAGCTCGTTAGCCGATAGTGGCATCTTATCCATCAATAACCTTATTATTGTTGGTGACCTGAATATTATTATCTCTTTAGATGAGAACTGGGGTGGCTCTTTCATTTCTGGATTGATAGAGGATTACTATAGAAATTTATTCCTTTCAAAGAAGTTGATCGATGTTAAGCCGATTAAAGTGGTTCCAACGTGGCGAAATGGTCACTCTGGTCAAGAATCCATAGCTAGATGTCTTGACAAGTGCTTGGCATCTGAAGGATTATTGGCGGCAGTGGGATTATCCAGATCTTGGGTGGAATATCCCTTTATTTTAGATCATGCTCCCATCCTATTACAGCTAGAAATTCCCCCTATATATAAGGCTTACCCTTTTAAACTAAATGTTAATTGGCTACAGGATAATGATTATGTGTCTTTGGTTCACAAAGTTTGGAAAGATCCTCTTTTTCTCGCAGAAGGTGATAACCAATGCAGACTAGTCTAGAAGTTAAAGGAACTTAAGTGTCAAACAAAAAACTGGGTTAAAGAAGTTAAGGAGAGATACAAGGCACTCTTGGAGAAGTTGGAAACCGAGATAAAAAATAATTTGATGAATTTCATTGGGGATTCTAAAATTCGGGAAAAGGAACATCTCATTATGGAGTTGGAGGTTAAAAGGAACAAAATATTACATGAGGAGGAGGATTCTTGGAGACTTCGAAGCAGGGCAACCTGGATCAAATGTGGCGACAATAATACTAGATTTTTCCATAAGTTGGCCAGCCATAATAGGAATCAGAAACATGTTTGGGAAATCATGAATAGAAATGGAATTATCATTACTAATCAGGAAGCGATAAGGGCAGAAGGGGTGGACTACTATAATCATTTTTTTTAGGCCCAGTCAAACAGTAATATAAATGATCAAGTTAGGTTAGCAAGTCTTTATCCTAGGATGGTTAGCGAGGAGGATGTGGGACCCCTCTATAGCCCTGTCACATTGGAGGAATTAAAGGTTGTGCTACTACATTTCAAAAAAGAAAAGAGCACGGGCCTAGACAGGTGGACAGCAGAGTTCTTTACCTTCTTTTTTGACCTGGTAGGGAAAGACCTCCTTGAGATGGTTGAGGACTCGAGGAGGAAAGGCAACATAAGTGGAGGACTTAATTCTACCTTTCTAGCTCTTATTCTAAAGGCAAAAAAACATGTTTCCTTTGACGAGTTCCGGCCAATCTCTCTATGCAATCTCTATTATAAGGTGATTTCCAAAGTTATTTCTAATCAGATCAAACCAATCCTATCGAGGTTCCTATCAGCTAAACAATCGGGCTTTCTACAGGGAAAAAGGATTCAAGATGGGATTGGAACGAATCATGAGATTCTGCATAGTATAAAAAAAAAGAAATTAAAGTTCTTGGTGATGAAACTTGACTTGAGAAAAGTCTATGATTGCATAGAATGGGAATACTTAAGACTGATTTTAATTATAGTGGGTTTCGACATTCAATTGTCAAACTGGATCATGAGTTGTGTAACAACTTCTACCTTTGTTGTGATGTTCAATGGAGAGGCAACGAAATTTTTCAAAAGTGGTATGGGGCTTCGCCAAGGGTGCCCACTATCACCGTTGTTGTTTATCCTGGCTATGGAAGGGCTCAGTCTCATGTTAAAAAGAGGCATTGTCGAAGTCACAATAATAGGCATAAAAGTCTCCAAAATGATCAAGGTTGTACATCTATTGTTTGTGGACGACGTCCTTATTATGAAAAAGGCGAATATTAATGAATGGAGGGAGATATCAAACATTCTACAGATATTTTGTACTACCTCGGGTTTAATGATTAACAATGATAAAACTACAATCCACTATGGGGGATTATCGGAGATGGATTTGAATCCATTAAAGGAGGTTCTTCCATACTCCTTTATCGAGTTGACGATAGGATTCAAATATCTAGGTTATTACTTAAGATTAGACCCTCAAAGAATGAATATTGGATATGGTTAGTGACTAAAATGGAAAGAAAGATTGAGCTCTGGTGTAATAAGTGGTTTTCTTTAGGTGTCCATTTTGTATTTGTGAAAGCAGTGTTGGAAAGCCAACCTCTTTACTGGATGTCCCTGGAGCTCATTCTGTGCTCGATTCTAAACAAAATTCGCAATTTGATGTTTGATTTTCTATGGATTGGGAGAAATACTAACCATCAGTTTCACCTCTGTAAATGGGACATATTATCAAGACTAAAGAAATGTGGCGGTTGGGGCCTCAAAAATCTCCCACTTTTTAATTCGGCTTTACTGGTCAATACTCTAAGGAGAGTTCTGACGTAGGATGGTATTTGGCATAGAGTTTTAATAGATAAATATCTATATAAATCAATTGTGATCAACTGGTACAAAAAGGCCTCCCATAAGCAACTAGGGGCATCTAGAATCTGGAATAGCCTCACTAGTATTATTCACTTGATTTTTCACTGGCAGTGTTGGTGTCCGGGCTCGGGTCATCTAATCTCTATAGGTAGGGATCGGATAATTGGTATGGGAGGAAACTCATTTCTCTCGACGTCTTTGATATCTCACCTTAATGATATTAGAAAAATAGTCTTGGCACAAGTTAAAGCCCCCAACAGTGTGGACTCTATCATAGAGACCTGGTTAAGAAGTGAAGTTATGGGTTTAAGAGGATGACTTGCATCGGAGTGGGATCAGTATCGAAGGGCACTTCTTGGCGCAGGCATTAATATTCGGGATTCTGCAGACACCATTGTTTGGACCGGGAGGGATTCATCGAGGAATCTAACTGTTAAGAATGTGTATAGTGCTCTCATTTCAACTTTGGACTATTCGATTGGAGGAGGATGGAAGGTAAACCTGTGGAAGTGGAATATACAATTAAAAATTAAATTGTTTATATGGTTGGCTAGAAATAAAAGGGTTTTGACCTGGGACACACTTCAGAACAAAGGATGGGAAAGACGGGGGGGTTGCCTCCTCTACAAGATTGATGTAGAAGACATCGACCACCCGCTCATACATTGTACCTTCACAAAGGTAGTCTGGGCTAGACTTCACACTCTCTATAATTTAAAAAGAAACTGGAATGGAACTACAATATCTGATTGTTTATCCACTTGGTCAAAGGATAAATCTGCTCCAATCGGCCTGACGGCTCTCACTTGTTGGTATATATGGATCGAGAGGAATAAAAATATTTTTGAAGACATATCCCCCTCTCATCTGGAAGTGGCTCACAGGATTTCAAGGTCTTTTGTTTGGCGTCCTCCTTCCCTTAGATCTGTCCCAAATAGGGTATGTACTATTACTCACAAAGATGGATTTTCTATTGCAATATTTGATGGTGTGGCCCTAACAAGTGGAAATTGTTGCGGAGATGGAGGTATCATAAAAACTCTAGAACCGAATGTTATTAAATGGCATATCAATTGCGGGGTTGGTACAAATACAAAGGTGGAACTCATGGGCATTTGGGATTCTCTTACTATGGCATCCTTGTGGTCTATACAAAAAATTCAGATCCTAGGGGATTCAAAGGTAATTATTGATTGGATCAATCAAAAAGGAAATCTTCAGGCGGTGGACATTGAAGGTTGGAAGAAAAAAACTAGATATCTTGCAATCTCTTTTCAGGATATCATCTTCCATCATATTTACAGGATTTTCAATAAAGAGGCCGATATATTATCTAAAAGGGCGATACTGGTACCAAAAGGCAGATTAACCTTTTATCAATGGAGTAATGGGGTTGATGGTCCTCATACCCATTTAGACATATTTGAAGTATCTAAAGGGTGAAGGGCCTTACTTTTGGTCATGTTTCGAAGTGGTTATTACTCTTTATTTTTCTGAGTTTTCACTCTCTGTATTTTGTGTTTATATCTTCGTGAGGCATAATATTGTCTGCCTAGTACTTGGTTTATTTTTTGGAACTTATTGAACAGGCTGATCCATTTTTGTCTATTATAAAGGATAGACTTTGATGATGTAAATGAAATTATACCTTAATATAATTTTCGAGAGAATTTTCTATTGGGAAAAAAAGTAGATACTTTCTCACCAAGTTCACCCTTTCATACAAACCCTTCATTTTTATTGAATAAAAGATAAGATATTTTAATGGAAACAAGAACCATGCCAGCATGGTACTGGGTACTCTTATCAAATTAGGTGTTTGGAAAGCCTAATATTAAATCAATTATTTATTAAATTTTGCATTATAAAAACATCTATAAACATAGTCATCATCTACCATATTTTGTCAAATGTCAAGCACTTTAATTAATTAAGATTTAGACCACTTCGCTATGCAAAGGAGAAGGTTGGGAATTATTTGAGAGAGAATTGGTCCTGGTTGGATGAGGTTCAATGTCATATTCCTAAACAATAGGATTGTGCATCTTTCCTTATACATTGTTTACATATATTCCCATCTCAAACTAAATGGTCCTAGTCAATCAAGTATTATCGGGTTCCTTTAAGTCAATAAACTATAAAAAGGATGTACTCATCCTTTATTAGTCCCTACCTCCGGCTAGGGACTATAGAAACCTATGGTCAAAGAGAGTTGACCTCCTATTAACAGGTGAGTTTTATTACATTAAGTGGTCTATTTTATAGTGTTTTAAAATTATTTCATTTTATTTGATAAATACACATATTAATTCTTTTTTAACAAAAACCAAAAATATTTATGAAATATTTTAAATTCATAAATTTGATTATTTGATTGGTCTAATAATCCTTATGGGACTTAATTGTCCCTGGTGTATACAATTTTTATTTACACATTTGTCAGAGTTGAAAATTGATTTAAAAAATAATAATTTGAAAATTTTGGAAAGAGCCACGTACTATTCCATCTTAACCAGATGGATAGGATATGGTTGGTCATGGACATCTGTTTCCCTGACGTACTATTCCATATTAACCATATGGCTAGGAGATGGATGGTCATGGACATATGCATGCCCTCACAGACACATAAATCAGAGCTCGGGAACTTGGAAGATTTAGAAAACATAAATGAAACCCCAAGTTTGTAGAGAAAGCTTTGCAAATGAGTTTTTTGTCATACACTCTCATTGGTATTGATCATAATATTGAATGAAACTATCATTGAAACTTTCATACCTTCAATGCAGTCACTCCTAAAGTGAATTCGCTCCTGAAGTGGCCGCTCGGATTCTCTTGCTATGGATGCCAAGGCTCAAAATGAATGAAACTGTCATTGAAACTTCCATACCTTCAATGAAGTCGCTCCTGAAGTGGCCACTCAGAAAAGTTTCATACCTTCAATGCGGTCCTTCAATGCAGTCTCTCTTGAATTCACCGCTTGGACTCTCTTGTTGGATTCCAAGGCTCGGAATGAATTTGTTGCTTTGTCCGATCAAGGGGCTTGAATTTGTTGCTTTGTGCGGTCAAGGGGCTTGAATTTGTTGCTTCGTCAGGTCAAGGGGCCTGAAATTGTCCTCATCGATCTCGGCTTATTCAACAACCATTAAAGTTGGGTGATGGGAACCAAATTGTGCCTACACCATTCCACAATAAATAGGTGAATATTTCACAATTTTAAATGAAACCCCGAGTTTGCAGAGAAATCTTTGCAAATGAGTTTGTTGTACACTCTCAAATAGTGGTAATGATCATAATCTTGTTTTTTATGTATTCAGCGCTTTGACCAAGCTCGAGCTAGAGGCTACACAAGAAGTCGGTAATAACAATGTTTCGAACAACCATCTCTTACATTTTAATAAGATTTCTTATCTTCAACAGATTATGAAGAGTCTGGATTAATAATATAGATGCACTTCCCATAATGACAGTGCCTGCTCTTGATTATTTAGAAAATGCTCTTGTAAAGTTTGTTGATGGGCCTTTCCTTTTAGGTCAATTCAGTGTGGTATGCCATCTTTATATTTTGTTTACAATTTGACCTTATATTATATTATGATCCGAATTGAACATTGAGAGATGTTGTATACCATTTCTGCAAGTTGACATTGCATATAGTACTTTCGTTGAAAGGTATCAAGTTGTGTTCCCTGTATTAAAGAATTATGATATCACAGTTGGTAGGACGAAACAAGTGAAATGGATTCAGGCAATTTAACCTTCTCATTTACTTGCATTACTTCCTATTTTCAACGGTGCAAAAATGAATGGTTTTATTACTTCCTATTTTCGACGGTGCAAAAATGAATGGTTTTGTATTTTTATAATAGATTTAGTTTTTATGTGATAAAAATGGTTAATGGAACATTGTCTTGAATACAGGAATTGCATAATATTGAATCATATGCGAAAATAAGACTTGATCCCGACAGAATGATTGAATATTACAAAAGAAAGCTGGTATCTCGCCTCTCACGATAATACATTCTTGTGAATAAAGTTGATGACTCACAATGCATCTTTTATTTTCTTATATTGCAAAATTGATACACGATACATTTTTTCTTATATTGCATTGCCAAGTGGGAAGTAATTTAAAATATTTTAAACTCATTTTTCTTTATTTATTATGCAGGCTAAGTATGTGAAATAAATGCAAGTTAAGTATGTGAAATAACTGTGATGGTTGGATGCACAAATGATATGCAAAATAATTGTGATGGCTTGATGCAAAAATGATCGAAGGTTATAGATATATTACAATAACAATTAAACTTCTTGGATTGAAAGAACGTGTTATTTCTTTAATAAATATTCATGCACTCTTGGTTCTTGGTGCTCAGAGATGGGTTCTCAGAAAGCATATTGGTCACTTCCCATACCTTCTTCCAATACAAAAGTTGGTCCCTTCCCATACCTTATTATGTTCTCATCCAACCTCTACTTTATTTATTTCCTCAATATGGAAAGGAAGAACTGACCTTTAATACCCTTCTAAGACTTGTTATGTTTCATATATGAGAAAATTGAAGCTTACCATCTCATAACTCTTGTACAGAGAAAGCCAATATATGGGAAACATGGAGGGATGACATACCTGGGACATGAATGCATTTGTAAGATTAGGAGAAACATCACCCGCTCCTACCAATCTATTGTTCTCCAAGGCACTCATGTTGTCATGTATGTCTTCCCCCTTTCCTTAGGACATGCTCTCTGCGAAACACATAAGATGATTCTTCAATTAGATAAAAAAAAATAACAGAAAAAACTTGGATCAATTAGAAGTTGCACCATGACAAATTTGCATATCCATTTATTTCTACCTATCCTTTTGGACAAGTAATTGTAGATGTCTTTCTCCATGCGACAACACACATCCAACTATGTAGATGCATGCACATATGTTGCAACGTGTGAGAGGCCACATGTGAATGAAATAACACTAGAAACCATGAGGTTTTAATATAATTTATTATATCTTTTGTCAGAAAGTACATTTGTGGAAAATAAGCCGACTACTTGACTGCTTTTTTTTTTTTAAGTAAAGATTACCTGCAACAGTCATGTTTTCCATTTACTGTGAGATGAGAGGGTTCCACATTGCAAAAATATTTTTTCTAAACAAGTGAAAAATTGCATCTGTAAAATTGCATATAAAGGATTCACACCTTCAAAATATATTCTAAACCCATATATCAATGCTCTGCAGCTAACGAACGAGGGCATGGATCAAAGACAATTGCCCATTTTGTTGGTTTTTCCCGTAATCTTTATATTACCAGGTACCTGTTGAACACTTTCTATTACTGTTGTGATCTTTCGTAGTACAAAAAAATATTAGAATTTATTTTCCATTGCTTAGTCATTATCTGCAAATTTAATTTTCAGATGCCAGTTTGGCTATGCTACAGTATTCAAAGTAGCATTTATTCCTGTTTTGGGTTGAACCCAATTTCTCTAGCTGGGATTTTTATAAAACATGAAGGAAAATTAAACCCAAATATATGAACTGAAACACGGTTATATTAGAAAAACAACAACCCTGATCTTCTTATCTTCTTTCTTATGATGTTGATTCCTTATTGTGTTTCTGTACCAAGTTGATTCTTGAAAAAGTGAAGAAATTCTTTATGTTTTTTGGGAGGAAGTTGAGTTATTCTCAGCAATTCTAATATAATAATAATAGAAATAAAAATACAACTCAACAAGTTTTTAACTTTTCTATTAAAAGTAGTTTTCTTTGTAGTTAATTTACTTGGAATGTTAAAATAGTTTTATGTTAAAAATAATTGTAGTTAATTCACTTTGAATATTGTTTTAGAATTCACACCTCAATTTCTTCAATGAGGCAGGGACTAGTTGCTTAGCATCTATTTCCCTTGTTTATAAATATTATTGCACTGTAATTTGATAAAGGATGTACTCATCTTTGTTAAAGTTTTATATTAAAGTTGCAAATTGAAAAAACTTAACATGCAAATATATGGAATATAATCTTATATGTAAATTTAGAAGTAGATCAGTATCAAATTTATGCTTGCATTGTTCTTTTGCGTGGAAATGGAAAGAACATTTACTTAAGACATTGTAGGATTAAAAAAAAATTGTCTAATAATGCAATTTTTTTTATTTGTTTCTTTAATGATGTACAAATGAATAATTACATTTAAAGTCTATGTAGTTTCCCAATAGCATAATCGAAGTAATTTTTCTACCGTTTTAAGAAAAATTTCAAATATGCATGAATTCATGTTTCAGCTTTCCTCAAGGTTACTGAATACCTTAGAGGGGGGACTGTGTGAAAGAAGCACAGAGAAAACAGAGTTACTGAGAACTCTGTCAAATCTCTATTAGGTAGGCATTGAGCTAGTGCAAGTGTGCATAGAGGAATTCTGTGTTGAGTTCAGTAACAACCAGAGTTACTGAACACTCTGTGAGGAAAATCTCTGCAAGGTGTGCATCGAGAAGAAGAGCGTTGGGAGGGAGAGAAGTATTTATTGTTTAAGAAATCCTTCAGAATCTGAGTTTAAAGAAATCCCGAGAACGCGAGGTGTGTGTGGGAGAAGGATTTATTCTAAGTCCATAAGCTCAGAAGGGATAATGCAGAGATTGTGAAAGAATCAGACTTATTCTAAGTCTGAAATCTCAAAGGAGGGATAACACTATAAGAGCGAAGCAAGACCAAGAGTTGGGTTCGCGGAAGGAAGTTCAAAGGTCGAGACCTTTAGAACGTTGGAAATATTCCAAGTCTGGGAAGAAATTGAAATCTCGGGAGGAGGAGCATCAACAGTCGTCAGGTAAGTTGTAGAGAGGAGAACCTGGACCATTAGATTTACATCCAGGTAGAGGAAGAATGAACACGGGGAAATCAAATCTCAACCGTCATATCTGAGGGCATGGACCAACAACCGTTGGATCCAGAGGAACGTGCATGAGTTTTAACCCTTTGGAGTTTCATAAGAAAGAAGGCTTTACGAGGTCGCGAAGTCCTGACATCATCATAACCATCCATCAGAAGGGACATGTGGCAAGTGATCAGCGTTTCACTGACTCGCACATCAGAGAAGTCAAAGGACTGACTTGTGAGAATTCGCGAATGCAAACTCGCAAAAATATCATAATCATCGATTGAGGAGAGATCTAGACCGTCGATTGTCTAGGGAGAATTTCGGGATATCGTGGATTGGGAATAGAAAGGTGAAGGATCCTCTGATTTCATGAAACGTGAAATCCCGATACGTGAAGAGGACATATGGACCATTAGATCCAGAGGAGCGTGAGCTGTCAAATTTGGGCACTCTGAAATATAGGAATTTTGGAAGTTAGGGATGTGAAGGAAGTTGTGACTTGGAAGTTGCAAGTCGCAAAATCCCGATTCGTGAAAGGAGAATCTGGACTGTTGGATCTATAAGGGATACGTTTCAACGGGCCAAAAGATCTAGAAGGAGGCAGAGGTTGAAGAGTTGAAACAGCCGAAGCCTGAAGAGCCAAAGAGCCGAGAGTCGTCGATATGTGAGGGGACACTTGTCACTAGATTGTAAGCTCCAAGGAAAGTTACGCTAGAGTTTTGGTTTTGAGAACTTAAATAGCCAAAGCTCAAAGAGACAAAGAGTCAAAGCATCAGGGAGCCGAAGAGGTGAAGTGCCAAAGGCCAGAGAGATTATGACCCGTCAGATCACCCGAAGTGAATCTGAGCCATCAAACCAGAGGAGGAGACGTGGCAGAAAATCTGTGAACTCTAGGTAAAGTTTCTAAGCGATTCATAGCCGTCGGATTTAAGAGAACATGTGGCAAGATTCTGTGTATTTGGGGAGAAGGAAAAGGGTTGAGATTTGAGACCTCAGAGGTCCATAATATAAAGAGGACATCAACCTTTGATCAAGAGGATGATTCTAGGACCATTGATCTGGTCGAGGAGGTCAAGGACCCGAAGTTAGAGCACAGTCGTTGATTGGGGATATACGTGTCAACAGATCTTCCACTCTGGGAGATGCCCAGTCAGTAGAGGCGAGAACTTGAGAATTGAGATTCCTGAAGGCCGGACTCACGGAGGAGATCCTGACCATAGATTCAAGGGGATAGGTGGTAGCAGATCTTCCACTTCAGAAGATTGTCATGTAGAGGAGAGTGATGTTTTAGAATTGAAACTCTTAGAGGCTGGAAAGGCGGAGTCGACAATAGTCGTTGATTCAAATGGGACTACGTGTCGATAGATCGTAGAGAATTGTGGAGATGTGTGGAAGGAGGAAAGAAGAGAGAAACAGAGATCGATAATAGTCGTTGATCACAGGCAGTGCCAAAGGATCGTGAGATCGATGATCAAGAAGGAGTGTGGGGCCATGACATGCTCGGATGATAATAATCCTTGAACAGGCCGCAATTTCAACCACAATTTTGGAAGGGAGATACATGGCAACTGGAGGAGGATTGTCGGGCAAAAAGTGGATTGGTCTAAAACCACTCTTGCCCACACTCGCAATCGTGCATTAGCATAAGGGAACAACCCAGGGTCGTATGAAGGAAGGGGATAGTAAAGAGGAGCTAGCACCCGTGAACTGAAGAGTGCTAGAACGTGCAGACAGAAGGTGCGGGTATCACAGGACCTGCATCAAAAGGAAGAAAAGGGGCATGTGTATAATTGATCAGGGTTCATTTAGGAGCCTAAAGAGTCAATACAATTCGACAAGGAGAATGATCAAGAGACTGGGTGGTCGCAGAATCTTGAAGGGGAAGGGGGGTTGCATCAAGCGGTATAAGAGATTATATTTTTCTTACAGATAGCAAACAAAGGAGAGACGGTTAAAGGAAATGACCCGATAACATCAGGTGGTATCATAAATAGGAGTTTGCCTGTAGACAATAGGTGAAAGAAGGGTAGAGTATTGATACTATGTAAGAAGGTTGTTGCATGGACGCAGCAACAAAATTTTAAACAGTCGGGTGAGCAATGAGAGAATATGGAGATGCTCGCAGATGTAGAGTAATCCATAGAATTTCCAGGAAGGCAAGTAAAAGGTGGAAATGGCTACTGAAGGCTATGAGTGTGGTCGGAGAGGAGACCAACGGAAGAAGAACAATCCAGATATGGATCTGGAGTTCAATGAGATAAGAGCCAGAATGGAGAAGATCGCATTTAAAATGTAGAAGGATGTAAGATCACATTGGGTGTATGAATGGCCCATGAAGAAGAGAGTGAAATGGCTAGTCAAGAGATTGTTTTCTAGAGGACAGTGAAGGCTGATGAGAAGGTGGCTGAGGCATGATGAAAACCTCAGTGACACAGAGGAGGAACTGATTAACATCTGTGAACTAGAAACTGGGAGAAATCTCAGCGACAAGGAGGAGAAGAGATCAGATGAAGATCTCATAAACTGCCAACTGGGAGGAAATGGACTTTCAAGTTGCCAGATGGGAAATGAAAAGAGACCAGGTGGAGGTCTTGAGCACTGCCAGAGGAGAAGTGTCAAAATTTCATATTTCCAAGTGGGCAACGAGATGGGATCGGTTGATCTCATAAACTGCCAGGTGGGCAGTAGAAAATTCCCAAATTGCTAGGTGGCAGGGAGAAAGAAATGAGACAATAGGAAAGTCTCAGGAGCTCAGAAGTGAGTTCAGGTCATCAAGGAGTGTTTATAGATGAAGATTCATGTGGGTTTGCAGACCATGTGAATGAAGATGATGAGAAGTTGAATACTTCCATCACAAAAGAGGAGGATCATAGGATCATTCTTATTATTGGGGGAATTCGGATATTCCTACCAGATATCCCAGTTGAGGCTAGAGCATGTGTTACAGATGCAACAACAGAAGAAGGATAGCCAACGATGAATATCATGATGAAGGAGAGGATATCAAAAGTTGTCCAAGGAGAAGAGAGAGAAATGCATCAGACATTGATGCCTACCCCAGCAGAAGGAGAGGAGCATTCAGAAGAATGGCTCAAATTTTTCAGCCAAGAAGTTGAAATAGAGATGACTGCAACACTGGAGCCTACAATAGAAGAGGAAGCAGACAACATGGATTTTGCTGATTTGTATGAATAATTGGAATCCCTTGAAAGGAGGGTAATAGTGAAAATATTTCACATCCAACAAGCTAAGCTGGAGACAGATGGAGGAGCATACCAGCTTGGGGAGAAGTTGGAAGAATTTGGGGTTGAACCAACACAAAGGGAGATGACAGAAGCCAATCTGTCAAAGGAAGAAGATGAGTGATAGATCAGTGATGAGAGTGCAGAACTGAAGTTTGCAGAAGAGTGGAAAGATCATTCCACAGGAGAAGAAAAAAGCATGAGGGATCATGATGATCTACTCACTAATGAGGAAGAGTTGCAGCCGAGAATACTGCATAAGAAGAGCCATCCATTGGAGCAGTTGGGCAGGGTGATAGAGGATATCAAAAAGCTGATGTTGAGTTCAACAGAAACAATCAACAAAGGGGAGCTGAAAAGAGGAGAGCCTTCCATAGCAGCAGGAAATAAGAAGAAGAGGACATAGTAGTAGCAACAACAACAATGCCATAGCTAGAGAGGACAAATCCAAGGAAGAGTTTGGGATCCAAGAGGATTTCAACACTGGAGAAGAGCATCTCATGAGAAGGAGCTCATGATTTTCCCAGTGGGGGAGTATGATGCAAGAGAATCGCTCCACCTCAGCAAATGTGTCAGCGCGCCAACACACAAACACACAATGGAGAAAGGGAGAGGCACTGACCCTCCTATTTTTAAAATTTGAAATATGATCCTATATGGATTTTCATGTTGTAAGGATGATAAATGCCAAGCCATGCCTTTGTACAGGTAGTGGATAGGGTTTCCTTAAATGGTTTCCTGTAGCAAGTCTAGAAAGTAGTCAGGTCTAGATATTCATTTTTGGAATGTAGATGTAGATGTACGGTGTCGTAACTGAGACAATGATGGCACTAACGTGGTGAAGAGGATAAGCTTGTAGAGCCCTCTTTTGTAATAGGAGGAGGAATTAGAGTTAGGAAACTGGGGAGAGAGAGAGATCTCAGGTAGGGAGAGTCTTAGGAGACTTAGGAGGTAGAATAGTTATGGGAGAGAGCTTGAGAGAATTGGGAATCTGTTACAGTCCAGTTTTTGTAAACATCTGTACAGACACACAAAGATAATAGAAAAAAAAAAATTCCTACATATTGTTGTTCATGTGTTTATGAATTTCAGGAATGAATCTCGTAGATGTATGATAAGTTTCATTTACAGTAGGAATATATATTCCTCTATCTTTGTTTGAGTTTGTTGTATCATTCTGGATTCTTTAGGTCATGCAAGAAGTGCACAAAAGAACATTGGAAGTTCTATAGCCAGCGCAAGGAGTGCACATCTAAATCTCTTTGTTGAGTTTAGAAGAGAACGTGTCATGAGGGTGCACCAGGATAGTTTGCAAACTCAAGAGAAGCATTAGAGTTACTGAATACTCTGGAGGGAAGAGTGTGCAGAGAAGGCACAAAGAGACAGAACTATTGAAGGTTATGTAGAGCTATGCTAGGTGGGCATCGAACAAGTGCAAGGAGTGCATGATAAGAACTCTATTTTGAATTCAGAGATAAGAGAAGCATCAGAGGAAGACACTTACATAGTTGTTGGAATACTCTGGATGAAGACATGTGCAAGGAGTGCACCAGGACAACACTTGGATGAAGTGTTGAAAGATAAATATCTTAAGGTTAGTCAGAGAACGAGTGTGCGGAGGAGCGAATTGTTTCAATTTATAAAGCACATGAGAGATAGTGTTTGCAGAATGCATGTGAGACCTAAAGTTGCAAGGCTCACAGGAGATAACTCGAAGGACAAGACCTTTGAAACATTGAAACCTTCCAAGTCAGGAAAGAATTGAAAGCTAAGGGGGAGGAGTGTCAGCAACCATTAGATCAGCTACAGAGGAAGAAATATGGACCATTTAATCTCACGTCCAGGCATACAGGAGAGAGTGTAAGAGGGAAAAAATCTCAGCTGTTAGATCTGAGTGTGTGGACCAACAACCATTGGATCCAGGGAATGTGCACAAGGTTTAAAACTGTGGACCAACAACCATTGGATCCAGGGAATGTGCACAAGGTTTAAAACCTTTAGAGTTTCATAGGAGTGTGGACATCGTGAAACTCCAAGTCTCGAAATCATCAGGACCGTACATCGTCAAGGAAATCATCATGACCGTCCATCGTCAAGGAGGACATATGGCAAGAGACCAACATTTCGCTGACTTGTGACTTGGAGGAGTCAAAGGTTGAGTTGTGAGAACTCGCGAAATGCGAAATCATGATTTGATCTGAGCCGTTAAATCCAGAGGAGCATGAACCGTCGGATTTGGGGTGCTCCGTAATATCAACATTTCAGGATTCGAGAAGGTGAAGGAGGTTGTGGCTTCGAGATAACAAGTCACAAAATCTCAACATCAACGGAACCATCCATTAGAAGGGATGAGTGGTGAGAGATCATCATTTCGCTGACTCGCAGGAGGGAAAATTCAAAGAGGGGAATCGTGAAAATTCGTGAAACGTGAAATCATGGGATTCGAGAAGGTGAAGGAGGTTGTGGCTTCGAGATAACAAGTCACAAAATCTCAACATCAACGGAACCATCCATTAGAAGGGATGAGTGGTGAGAGATCATCATTTCGCTGACTCGCAGGAGGGAAAATTCAAAGAGGGGAATCGTGAAAATTCGTGAAACGTGAAATCATGATTTGATCTAAGCCATCGGATCAAGGAAGGATCTAAGTTGTCATATCTGAAGCATCAGGAGTTCCTAATACGTGAAATCCCGATGCGATCTGAACCATCATATCGTGGAAGACTCGAACCATTGATCTGTGGCAAGGAGATATCGACATTTCAGATATCGGAGAAGGGAGGTGAATGACCCTCCAACTTCGTGAAATGCAAAGTCCTGATAAGCACTTGAGGTTGAGCCTCAGGTCACAACCAATGGTCATATGAAGGAGGAGTTAGCAAGTAATAGGCCCCTTTCGAGATTCCAAAGAGAATCTAGGTCGTCGATTCAGAAGGAGTGATATGGTCCATAGATAAGAAGGAAACATATTTGAGTCGTCGATCTTGGATGTTATCATCAAGGTCATGAGATCGATGATCCCATGTCATTGCGGGGATAGAATTTGCGAGGAGTTTAGAAAATTGAGGGCGGGTTGCAATTTGAACCGTGGTTTTTTTAGGAGGGCACGTGAAGGATGGAGGAGCATTGCGGGCCCAAAAGTGGTTTAACTCCAAACCACTCATTACCACGCCCGCAATTGCGTGGTCTTCACCAAGGTCACATCGAGAAGGGGCTTAGCTAGAGAAGAGCTAGTGCCCATTTGGCATTGAGGTTCGAACAATTCTCAGGAGAGAAGCCGTGGGTCTCATACGACCTGTGAATTTGGGGAAAGGACCTATGTAAGTGGGTTTGGGGTCTAGCAGGGACCTAGAGAGTCAATCAGAATCAATTTCTTAATTGATCCTAGACCGAGAGGTCGCACAACCCTTAGGAGAGAAGCAGGGACTGAATCACTTTATGACAAGAATCTTGGAAAAATTTATTGTTAGGGGGATATTCTAAGTAGACATGAGCTTACCTTTAAGTATTGCCATGAATATTATGAAATTATGAGACTAATTTAGAGATTTCTAATTTTTTATCCTATTAGTTTAATTTGTTAGAAAGTTAATAAGGGAAATTTGTTGAATGAGTAAGTTTGTGTGTGACTTGAAGAAAGAAAATCATACTTAGGTATATATTTCCATTTGAATACACACACACACACATACATATACATTTATGTAACGTACCTACCCACTAGGTTGGGCCATGCTACCTCAAAACGCTCTCCAACAATGCTACGAAACTAAATTGTAACATACCCAATAGAAAAAATACCAAAATGATTTTCTCGTGTACTGATCTGAAACATAGCCATTTCCCGAGCACTTCCAGATTCACACTCATTGTCTGATTATGAATTTCTATTACACTCTTTAAAATAAAGAAACATGGATTCAACACATGTAATTAACAAGAACATGTTAAACCATCCAATAAAGGAACATCGTTCCATGCACAAAAAATAATCAGCAGGCATGCACATTATAAATAAATATCTCAGAGATCAATAAAATATAGTGGAATATACGTTATACAAAAAAACAGAGAGCACTTATCTTTTCAAGTAAAAATTCATCAACTCATTGCAAACCAAGTATGTTCCTCCCAACCATGGACATTGTTTTTCATTCACTCTCAACAATGCTTTCACCCCAAGCCATGAATATGAATCCACAAGGATGGGTCCTGGGCCAAATGTAAAAACACACCAGTTAGCTAAAAATCTCTCAGGTTTTCCCAACCACACAACAATCCTAATTTCCAACTCTCTTTCCCCTTCATCCTACACAACCCAAATAAATTAACCCATTTCTCTGCCATGCAGTCCCTCAGGATGTTCAATTTCTCTCTAAGGATTCAATGCTACTGGTTAGGAAATATCCTTGATGGAAACTCTAAGGGTTCTTATATATGGACAGTTCTTTCTGAACTGCCATTAATATCATGCACACAAGCATACATTCCCTCCTAGAATGATTCAGTAATTTATTACAACCATCTAGCAATGACTCTCCTCTTCCAACCATGCGTTTCCATGATTAGACTAAGAGCACATGAATTAGAAAGAATGAGGAACCAAAAATGAAAGAGTGAGAAGACTGTAAGAGTGAATGGAGAATAACCCCCAAAACAACCCACAAGGAATGTTTATATAATTACATGAAATCAAGAACCACATGGCCTCCCCCCCAAGAAGCTCATGTAGCCACTTTTCTCAATTAAAGCCAATATGGCCAAATAAAATATAGAAAAATTACTTAGCCTCTTAAGCCCCCTCTCTTGTGGAATCATAGACCCCTATATCTTTTCTTTATCTGTCTTTTATCCAACAATGTATTTTTATTAATGTATATAGAAGTATTATATTTCCTAGTCACTTCAACCCATTTTCAAATTTACCAGATCACCAACTTAATTTGACATTTACATAATACATACTAGTTCACATGGATTAAAATCGGGGTGTTACATCCCCCTCCCCTTATTTTGACACTGTCCTCAATGCACAAAAACATACCGATGTTCTTACAATTCTAGGCACTCTGGCCTTTAATACGCACAAGAAATCCAACCAATTTCTTAAAAACCTAGGCACTTTGGCCTAAAATAAAACATGCATGCACAGGAATTCCGACCCAAAACATGTATAATGATCTTCATAATTTACATTTTTGGAAGAACTTCCAACCAACAAGATATCCTTCCCTATCATCCTACACAGCCCAAATAAATGAACCCCTTTCTTTCCCATGCATTCCCTCAGGTTTTCCCACTTCTCTCTAGGGATCTGGTGCACTCGACCAAGAAGTTTCATAGTTGCGGCTCTAAGAACTCCAATTGTAACATGTTCATTGGATTTTCTTCATTCTATGCCTTCATCGTTGAGCTCAATTTCCTTCTAGTGCTATTTTTATCTAGCTTACAGCTTCCATAGCCAATATCTCATCTATATTATACACATACAGTCATCATGAGATATAATTATAACAATTTTCAATCATAAATGTCAAATCTGTTTTATACAAGAAAATAAAGTTTTCCAAGCATGAACTTCCTTCTCACAATTCATTTGTCTCTTGTAACTACATGCATCAATCATTATTATGGCTTATAGAATGGACATACCCAATACCGTTATTCTTGCAATTTTCTCAACCTTCAATTAGCCAAACCAATTGTTAGCATATCATAACAATTTTTGATTTCTCAAATTTGTTTATATACAATAAACAAAATTCCCCAGGCATGAGGATTTTTCTCATAATGCTTGGTTCTTGTATCAATAAGAATTGGTCTTATGTATGGGTTTACATCCTTACCAAATCCAAGACCATTCTTCCTACAATTTCCTCAACCTTTCATTCAGCCACACAAACTATTAGCATAAAATAACAATTTGTAACTATTAATTTCTCAAATCTATTTTATACAGGAAAATAAATTTCCAGGCATGAATTTTATACTCATAATGTTTGGCTCTGCAACTGTGGATATCAGTATTCCATATCACTTACATCCCTTCCATATCCAAGACCATTCTACCTACAATTTCCTCAATTTACACTCATCCAAACAAACAATTAGCATATCCTAACAAATATACATTTTCATGGCAACAATTACAAGGTTTCACAAAGTGGTCTCAAAATTGATTACAACACCAATTCAATCACTTCCATTAATCCAACTAGTAACTAGAATGAACCCATCATCATCTATACATGTATTATCATCCAATATTTTTTTCTTCTAGCCATAAATATTTTTATTACTCGGTTCCCTCAACAAAGATTTTCTGTAATTAACCATTATGTAACTACTCTAACCTGCAAATTTCTTGTTGCATTATCTAACAACTCAAAAAGTGTTCTCAAATTCATGAGTTAGCCATACTCACATCATTTCAGTTGTTATCATAATCGTTTCTATGTCATATATACATGCATTCACCAAAATGCATTCAATAATTCCTTTAATACCACTTGTAACATTTTCAACAACTCCAAAAAGTGATCTCAGAATTGTAACAACAACAATTCAATCACCTTCAACTAGTATTCATATTAAATATAATGCAACTATCCATCATTATGTGTTTTCATCACCACATGATTTTCATAATGTAATAAATAATTACCAATAAACTAACAAAAATCAAGGTGCCAACACCCATGCCCACATCTACACAATGCATCCCCACATTGACTACATAATACCACATAACTATGTCATACACTCCACCATGGTGAGTTGGAAGGTCTGGAAAATGCCTTTTCATATCATCCGAACTCTTCCCAATACTGCCCAAATATTTGGATACCCTCATCTTCAACCCATACACAACACAAGGAAACATAATTCCTAAGTGCTCTTCAGTGCCAATAAAAAGGTTACAGTCCAAACATTAGCTATATAGAGGAAGCCATTGAGCACTCACATAGCGCTATAGCCCTTCCATATCCAACCATATCATGGTCTCACACATGACTAGCCCTATGGGTATTAATTGTTGTATCAAGATTATGTCTCTTGACTTGACCTGGTTATGATCCCATAACCAATCATAACACAATATGCAACTAGCATTTTATCTAAATACATTCTAGCATCAACAACATTTGCATGATCTAGGCCTTTGACCATTACATGTCAATTTAAACCTTGAAAATTTATCTGAGGGAATTCTTACCTCAATTCCCTTCAACATTTATGCATCAGAAGAAACTAAATGCATACCTACATGGTTGTTATCAACCTAATTGATGTTATCTGATCATTTGGTATTTGTAGAATCTCTTAGGATTCCTCTTCCATCCTTTCAATTATCTTTCCTACCACCCTCATGGGTCTTCACATGGATGGAATTCATATGTAGAATAAACATCCACCTCTTTAACCATGCTATATCACTTTTCATAAATACATAATATATCATTAGTCATACTCAATTGCCATAACATCACGATTGCATAATAATAGACTATTCTAAGTCCACAAGCATGCCATATGCATATCCAAGAATGTACATATGCACAAATGCACATCCATATGCACCAATAATTCACTATTAGCATGCCTACTAGTGCATCTAACTTCACTATATGCATCATGCAATCTAGTGCATTTATGTTTCAATTCACTTATTTATTTATTTATTTATTTTGTAGTTGGTTTTCCTTGAATTTTTCACTTATTTATTTATTTATTTATTTTGTAGTTGGTTTTCCTTGAATTTATTCATATCCAGAACCTTGGAATGAGGTAGCTCAGAACATTCCATCACTCTAATACCACAACATTCTTGAATCAAATATTGTTAATCCTATTTTTTCATTAGATTACTTCATTTAACATTTCCTTGTGAAACCATACCTTTCTCACTTAATACCATTCCCAATGGAAGTCTATTTTCATATAGCATCACTTTTCAAGTGAAAGAACCTTCATTATTTTATCCCTGATTTCTCTGCATCGGTATCTTGCTTCCACTATGAACTATGATATCATAAGTGGATTTCTTTTTCCGAGTAATTTTAGACAAGTAGTTAATTCATATCTAACAAATCCTTCCCAAGCACTCATGTGATTGGCACATAGAGATGATTCATGCATCATCTCTTAAGCTACTTGTTCTCTTTCACATCAAGCTTGAAACTATCTACACATCTCTACCTTCAAGGATGTGAAGTCTTAATTTTCCTTTCTATGCCCATTAATGACATGATTCACCTTCTATTTTCATTTCCTATGTGAGGATTGTTGTTGTTTTTCCTACAATTCATTCGCACTATGTATCAACTGAATAATAATCCTTTTGTTCCATTCTTCTTGAGCTCTTTATCCACTTTTCATTACTTGCATTGCAACTCTTTATTGCTTCGACCAAATTCTACAAGCTCTATCATGCTTCGATGACTCTAATATCCAATTCTAGGCTTGAATTTATCTAGTTGTATTTCTAATTCTGCAAAATGTGCAAGCAACCATTTTGTTAAAATTATACATATTATAAAAAAAATTATCAATTAAAGCTACAGGTCCTTTTTATGTTCAATTCACGAAGATTTATATCACAATTATCTAAATTATAATAATTCCAAGTTATTCTCCTTTGAATCATATTTCCAACAACTATACTCATTCTCTAATATGATCTTTGAGCTGAAAGCTATGGCTTCCTAAAAAAGCCACTTTCACCCCATTTGTGCATTTTCTCCACTGGTGTAATTTTATTGAAATGCTAACTTCAGTCAACCGCAGAAGAAAATATGTCAGGAATTAGAGAAAAATTTGTCAAAGATGTAGATAAAAATAATGACAAGGAATTCATAACAACTCTCATATTTTCAAT
>CBVK0100286519.1:0-22603 GCA_900067695.1 Picea abies
GGAAACTTTAACCTTGCTTTATACCTTAGCCTCTTCAAAACCCCAAGTTACCGGGGACGTCTCCCCTGGGCTAACCTCCCTAAACAGAAAGACCCTCCCCATTGAGGTGACATTGGGTGGGGAAGGTTCCTGTTACGCCAGTTTGATCTCTATCCTTCATCCTTTGACCTAAACTACAAACTGTGCGATAAGAGGACCAAGACTCTTTTTCTTTTGAAGTGAAACTAAAACAACCTTGATATCCTCCTTGGACACTTCTTCCACCATGGATTCATTTCCCTTCCACCAGGGATTCATTTCCCTCTTCTCCTACAAATATAGGGAAAACATAAGTTGTTTCTCAATTTCTATTATATTTACCTTATTTGACACCTAAAATATCTCTTTGAAGTGTGATACTCTAATGTTTGTGATTCCCTTGAAGGTCTTAGTAGTACTTCCATTTGCTTCCTACATTTCCCATATAGTGTTTAATTGTTTCCTATGATTGACATACTTGTGGAAGTATTTGGTATTTACATCACCATTGATGAGCCACAATGCCCTACTTTTGAAACTCCATGAGCCTCTTTCACTTCTAAAATTCCCCCCTTAGTCTGATTTTAATGTATTTCTTGCATTCATATCAAAAGTATCCTCATAGTCACGAACATATAACCTTACAATTTGACTCTCCACTATCAATAATTCTAGCTCATCCCTTATTCTCTCATCGTAATCCCATTTGAACAAAATAGTCTTTACTCTCTTCAAGTTAGCAACACATTTCATACTAGTCGACTCCATCGAGGATACTTAAAAATTTAACCATTGACACTTAACAAAAATGATAAAGTCCTCTTCCTCTAACCATTTGGGATTTAATTTAAAGGGATTGGCTATCTTCCTATAAACCTTATCTAGTTGAAGAAACATTGGTAGATTATCAGAGTCATCTCCCACTTCAACCCAAACCCTAATCTATTACGAGTCATTCAAGACTGATTTTAGTACAAGGAACATGCCAATCCTTTTAGAGACCATTCCTTCCCTGGTTCTCATATTCTTCCATGTTGGAACTATATTTAAGGGTTCCAAATCCACTAAGCCTACATCTTCAATTTTTTGGGTAAAGAAGTCTACCAAGAGGTCTTGTTTGACTGTGTTACCCTAGATCTCTTCTCTCTTGGTTGTCAATTTTAGATCACTTCCCAAAATTATGTTCTCTTATTTCATGATATTTTTATCCAAGAGGCCCTCCCATAAAGCACCTCTTTCCTCATATGGCCCATATACATTGAGTACTTTAAAATCCTTTCCCATCTCGCAAGAATACAACTTTGATCCAATCCCTGAATCCAAAAAAATAAAAGTAATCAATCTTGTTGATCTTCGTTTCCACCCTGATAATAAACCACCCGAATGCCCTAGAGAATGTAAATAAAAGTCCCATTATTTACATATTTTTGATAGTTCCTTGACTATATTTCTTCCTTCCCCTATTGTTTATTGTATCAAGATTATATTTGGTTTGTGAAGGTCAACAAGCCTACTGACTAGGGCGAGTTTTTTAGAGGGATTTCCAAGACCTCTTATGTTTAGGGACTTAACTAACATTGGACAACATGATTTGAAGCTATCCCCACTCTAAGGGTCTCTTTGAGGATTAGTTATTTTCCTTCTTTTAACTCCCTTAATGATTTGTTCAACGCAATTGAGAGGTGTGACTTTCTTCCTCCATCCTACTTGGGTCCTTCGATTCCTACATCTCTACTTATACCACCTTCCACACTCCCTTCCTCATCAAGGTTAGTCCATTTCTTGGACCTTCAAGGGTATCTAAAGGATTCATATACAATATTCCCCTCTTCCATAATCCTTTTTAGGTTTTGATTGGAGGCTATGATTTATTCTAGAATGGGTCCCAATCCATTACCCACAAAATCCTTAGATGATAGTCCATTCCCCCCTTTATCCTTCCTCCCTTTCCTCCTTTTTTTTTTGATAGTTAGACCCTCATAATTATTTATTCCTAGAAATACATATGAATGCAAGCTAAAACCCACTACTTCTAGATCTACATAGAAATATTTAGAAAGATTACCCAAATTTCTTGGAGACTGCTTAGGCACCCATTTCCAAGTATTGATTCTCTCGAAGCTTCTCTCGAAGATTTTCCTTTAGCATTCCCTCCATATACTGACTCCCATTCTTTGTCATACTCCTTTCCCCTTCATCTCTCACTACATCCACATAACTTGTGATGCCTATACACCTTGATTTTCTATGAGATTCTACTCTCGAGCAATCCTTTTGTAGCTTATGGGATATGTTCCCCCTTCTCTACCTTATTGTCCCTTCATAATTGATTACTCATATCCACCCTTATTTATCTCTTTTCCTATTACGGACAAGAGACAACCTCATAGGGTGTTCTCATGGGAATTTATAAATACCCTCTTTATTTTTGAAGAGGTGGTGCTCCTCTATTTCAAATTTAGATAATAGTTATATCAAAATTTATGGACAATGGTCTTATCATTTACACAACTAATTCCTACGAGTGAAACCGGAAAATAACATATTGAAAGGAAATAACTTTAAATTGTAAAGAAAAATTTATGATCATCAAGGTCACTAGCCAATTAGACTCAGTAAAACCAACCAACAAAGGAGTCACCCTTGAACTGTAATGTATCCCAAACTAAACTATACCTTAGATATATCAAAGTATCCTTTTTGTCACTTTCCAATGATTATGATGGGGTGTTTTTATATATTGGGAAAAAAATCAACAACGAAGGAAATATCAAGACATGTATGAGTAAAATACAAAAGGCTATCCACTAACTGATGATACAAAGTGGCATCTACTTTGGGTGTAGTATAGGTGGCATCAATTTTGACTCCAAACTGGAAGGGAGATGCTACTGGTTTATGATCTTCCATGTGAAAGAGACAAAGAAGGTCACATGCATACTTAGAGTGGGAAAGGGAAATTCCTTCCTTGGTTTGTAATACTTGGAGGCCAAGGAAATAATGTAGATAACCTAAGTTTTCCATTACAAGTTTCTTCTTAAGGCCGGATTTCACATGGGTTAATATTTTGGGGTCAATACGAGTGAGGATAAGGTCATCGACATAAATAACAAGTAATATAAGATGGTTTCCCACTTTCTTGGCATAGACATTGGGTTATAATGACATCTAGAAAGATCGATGTCAAGAAAAAAGCTATCTATTTTAGCATAGAAATATCAAGGAGTTTTCTTAATACCTTAGAGAGTTTTTCTAAGGTGGTAAACAATGCCAAAGTCATTTTGAACATAGCCAGGAGGTTTTTCCATGTATATTTCTACTTGCGGATCCCCATGCAAGAAGAAAGATTTAATATCCATCTCACGGACCTCCAATTTATGTGAGATAGTAAGGGATAGAACAAGGAGGACAAAATTCATTTTAGCTATGGGAGTAAAAGTTTCATTATAATAAATTCCTTCAACTTGAGAAAATAATTTGGAAACTAAGTGAGCTTTATGTATTTCAACACTTCCATTAGTTGCATACTTAGTTCTATACAACCATTACATTTGACAAGTTTTCATCCTTTTGGAAGAGGTACAAGATCCCAAGTATCACTCTCCATTAAGGAATGATATTCTTCATTCGTTGATGTGTCCCAATATAGATGGAAACAATATTTTGCAAAGGTTTCTAGATCACGAGTCTCTGAAACTTGATCCAAAAGAGAGGAAGCTCATTGGAATTGTGAATGTGTACAACGTTGATATGTAGGATCACCAACAAGATCACCAACTACTTCTTGTGTTGTATGGATCCAACTAGGAAGTTGTGGTGTTGGTGTAGGTTCATGTTCAATGGAACCAACTGGGGGAGGGTAAGCAGGCATAGGTGGATTTTCATCCTCACTATCATCATCTAAAGAAGAAACCAAAATCCAGGATAGCTAACAAATTTTTTGGGAAGAGAAGATGGAACAGATGCCGAAGATGGCACAAATGTTGAATTAGACTCTCATGATGAGAGGTTTTCATCAAACTTAAAATCTCTCCTAACAATAATTTCATTAAAATGAGGTTGAAGAAGTCTATAACCTTTTACATCTTCAGAGTATACAACAAATATGAACTTCTCACTTTTAGGCTGTAATGCTTTCCTTTTCTCATCAGGAATGTGATCTCATGCTTTATTACCAAACACATGAAAGTGGCTTACATTTAGTTTAATTTTACTCCATGCTTCTTCTAGTGTTATATTTTTTAAATCCTTTGTGGGAGTGCGATTTACTATGTAATTGACACAATTAATCGCTTCCACCCAATAATGAGGAATTAATCCCTTAGATTGGATCACATAATTTGTCATTTCATTTAATGTGTGATTATTTCTCTTACCAACACCATTTTGTAGTGGTGTATATGGAATGACATGTTGCATCTGAATGTGTTGTGCAATGCAGTAAGTTTTAAATTTGTTGTTAACATATTCACCTCTATAGTTGATGTTCAAATTGTTTTTTACAAGGGCCTTGTAGGCCACAAACATGCCAAAAAATTCACTCTTAAGTTTTAAGAAATACCCAAGTGCGTATGGAGAATTTATTAATGAAAGTTAAGAAGTACTTGCACCTAGCGAAAGGAGGAGAATGAAGTAGACCACACAAATCACTATGAATAAGCTACAAGGGGGCTAAGGTGTGCTAAGAGGCATATTTTTCAAAACTACCTTGATGATTTTTGTTGAGAGCAGATTCGACACAAACACAATCTATGCAAGAAATGAGAGGAAGACCAATCACTATATTGTGTTTACATAGTTGTTGCAATGATAAATAGTTTAGATAACCAAAATGCTCATGCCAAAGTTTGCTCAAGTCATTGTTATGGGCGATAAAAACTGATAGAAAAGATGATGACCCAAAGTTGTCAAATTTGTACAACTTCGTAATATCACGAGCTATTCTAGTTGTTAAGACATGCTTAGGATATTTTAAATCCTTGATTACAACATGGTGAGGTGAAAATGCTACTATTTTACTTTCACTTGAATGAGTTATTTAATATATTGATAGAAGGTTGCAAGAGAGACTTGGAACACATAATACATCATTAAAATGACTGTCATCTAGTTGCACTGTTCTAGACCCTACAACACTAAGATATCTATCGTCACCAACAAATATTTGTTTGGTGTTACATTAATTAAGAGAAAAAAAAATGGATTTATCCTTAGCCATATGATAAGATGCTCGAGAATCAATAAGCCACTCATTAGAAGAAAAATGTAGATGTTGCATTGAAGGAAAATCCAAAAGTAGAAAGTGTATGTCGATTAGAAGAAGAAGAATGAGGATTAATGTGGTGTTTTTTCATTACTTCTTCTAAGGCCTCCATATTTTAAAAACATTTATAGACTCTAGATGACCATCTATCCCACAAAAATTGTAATGTCTCTCAATGTTCGTACTTTTTGGTTTTGGTCCTTTGTCACCATTGGGGGTAGATGTTGGCTAAGAGAATTTGAGACCCTTGTTTTGCTTGTTGTTGCGAGGATGTTGCTTATTTGGATGCTTGGATTTATCCTTTTGTTGGGACACCAAGGATTTTTTCCTCCATACATGTTTTCCATGAGAAGTAGTTGGTACTGGTAAACAAAAGATCCCTTGGACTAGCCATATTAAAATATGTGGGTAAGATGGATTCAAAAGTAGAAACTGACTGTCTCGATGGAAAGCTCTCGAAAAAATAGGCAGTTAAAAAAATGACACTTAAAATGGAGTTTATATGTCAATGTTATGCCCTTTTTAAGAAATACATAAAATATAACAAAGGTGTAACATGACAAGAGATGTTGGCCCATGTGGTGATGAATGCACAATGATGTGTTTGAGTTAAAACAAATTCCCTTCCTTCTTTAACTTTCCCAACACATACAACCACTTGAGACAAGATATTAATGCAGAAGAAAAAAAATTGTACATAAGAGTTTCTCATGATTGATCTTCAACAAATGACCACCTATGTTCTTTAAATAGAGATCATGGACCAATCAAATATTAAGCCATTGATCAATATAGACATTAGTATAGAAGATAATATGAACTGTTATATCACCTTATGTCTAGAGCATATCATGACCATCATATTACATAATACAATGCATAATAATGCATGCTAAAGAAACACACTTAAATTACCTGAAGACACATTAGCCCAAGTTGATCTTAACTAACTCTTAAGTGTTTAAATATCCTAACACTCCAACAATTGGTAATATTTGAGAATGTTAAACAAATGAAGCTCTACTATCAAATATCAAATATTTGAGGAGATAAGTATTATGACAAATATAAATGACTTGAAGATCATTCACTAGAGGTAGAGGGGAAATGTGAAAGGAGTAAATGACCTTAAGAGATGTGAGTGAAGGTGACATCCAACACTAATTTGTTGTATTCCCCACATTTTGACACTGCCTATGGACATTTGAAAATGAATACAAGGAGTGGTATTTTCCATAAATGCCTCCAATACAATGTTGCATATGGTTTACATTGCAAACTTAAGAAAAAACATAATATAATTTGCAAACTTGAGAAAAGCACAATCTATTTTTTTTTTTTAAGGATATATCAATATAATTATTGAATTTATATATATTTTAAAATTACTTGTTATCATGACTAACAAGGGTCTATCTGGGAATCCACTCCTTCCTCATGGATAAAGAAAGAAATGGACACAATATTTTCTTTAAGAAATGGGCACAAGATTTTCCTTATCCTTCATAGCAAAATGACATCATGAAACTAATACTTCCAATTAATATAAGGAACTGGTTCCTTGTAAGAATCTTTGAGTCCATGTTAGTTATTATGGTTCCTTCTTTAGAAGGGTGGTTCCTTCAAAGAATTTTTGACTCCAAGTTAATTATTATGGTTCATTCTTTAAAAGAATCTCATAAAATTAAAAAAATTATGGTTCATTCTTTAAAGAAATCTCATAAAATTATGGTTCATTCTTTTAAGTAATGTGAACACCTTTTCATATAGACTCTCTTGGGTGAACCTAATTATTAAAAAAATACACCTCTTTATACATTATAAAGAAAGATCAAATCTCTACATAAAGACCTTTTATTTGCCAATAAAAATATCTTACACATTTTAAAATATCTCATACATTAAAAATAGTTGATTTTTTTTATTACAATTATAAACAGAATCTAGAATCTAGTTGAATACTTTTTATTAAATTATTACCATTATATATAGAATCTAAGTATGTATAGAATCTAATTATATACAGAATTTAGTTGTCAGGAGCCCATTCCTAAAGGCTGGAATGTAGCGCAGGGGAAGCATCCTGCCTTAGAGAACTCCCAATACAGGAAGGGAATGCCCAGTCATAAGACCGATTTTCCGACAATTTTCTCATTATCCGCTGCAAATGCCCCTTTTTTCGTGTACTTACAGGTGGGAAAAAAAGGTTCCCCCACCCAAGGGTTCTTTTGCTTTTGCGTCCGTGCTCGCGAATATTTTTTATTAAATTATTACCATTGTATAGAATCTAAGTGGGGAGAATAACTTTCTCAACCACTTAAACTAAATTTAAATTAAATTTTTAATTTAATTTAATTGATAATTGATAAAATACTTACATTCAAATAATTTATATATTAAAAAAAAATCTTTTATTTTTATTTTTTATAATTATATATTTACCCTAAATTGACTTTGTACACCAAGTACGTCCTTAGTTTGACATAAACAATTTAAATTGGACTAAGAAACAATTGGTGCTTCTCTTCTGATGATAAGTTGACCAAGTATTTGCGTAGTTTGTCATAAACAATTTAAATTTGACTGGTAGAAATTGATACCGTGCAAATTGGCCCTCGTCGGACGTGGTGAGGTTGTGGTTCGTTGACCCACTTTGGAAAATTGTGTGTTAAAAAAAATACAGAACTTAATAACATGTATTCGCTTATCTATCCAACCATGGCAGTGGATAGCAGTATCAGAGGCGCACCATTATCGTTGACTTGAATTATTAAGAAAACATGAATTATTATCGAAATAGAGAGGATGCTTCTATGAAGGTATGGACAAATCCGCGCGTGAATGGAGAGGATTGCCGTGACGTGCAAAACTAATTAAAAGCATGGAAGACCAAACTACTTTTATCTAACTAATATCAGTGTAATACAAGATTTATTTGTTGATTGGCAGATAAACATTTTTGTTTCGATTGCAAAACCAATAAAAATGAAGAAATTATTGCCCTCAAATGTTTTTTTTTGAAAGAATTGGAACGCGGTCAGGCAGAAATGCGTTTGCCAGATCAAATAAATATTTGTTTACGTTACACGAGGAGCGGTTCAACAGTTCTACTAGCCATCACTCAGGGTATTCAACACTCAATGCGAATCTGGAACAGGGCAGAATTTCACATCTGCCAAAACCAACTCGGACCTTTTTAAATTTTCAGCACGGGCGTTGTAAATGCAACCGCACACAATATATAGTGGTCAATATCTTCGACATTCTCATCAGATCAGTATTATCATCATTTGATAATTCCAATGCCTCTGTTGTTTCTTCCTTCTGCTTGATTGTATTGGTATTCTTCTCTCACAGGAGAAAGCCAGGGACGTCGAGTCGGATAGGAAGGACAGCCAGCAAGTTCTTTTGTCGGACAAGACATTTTCGTGAAGAGAGAAAGAAAGCATTTAAATTCACTGTGCGAGGCCATCAGACAGGCCGGTGTTCTTGGATTTAACGTTAGAATCGATGTTTCATATCATGTCGACATCATATTCGGCAAGGTTCTTCTGGTTGTTCCTGGTTGTAAACTTTTGGTTCACTACGGCCCTCGCAGATATCCGTAGCTACACTTTTGTTGTATGCCTTTCAATCCTGAAGCTCCATAATTTTTTGTTGCTGTAATGTCAATTATGTTACTTTTTTTAAAAAGTTAAGAAAATTTAATTCAAGAAAAAAGGCTATAGTATTCATATAGGTTGATACTTGATCTTCAGATTAGAGCCCAGCCTGTGACGAGGCTATGCCAGACGAATGATATAATCACGGTGAATGGACAATTTCCAGGCCCGACTCTTAATGTTACAAGCGGGGACACTCTCGTAGTGAAAGTTCTTAACTATGCGCGATACGAGTGAAAGTTCTTAACTATGCGCGATACGACGTCACCATTCACTGGTTCGTCTTTCTCCTCTCCATTGCTTCTGTTTTGAGTTTCAAATTTGAATAATTTGTATAAATTTTACCGTTTAGATGGTTAAAATTTGTGTAAATTTTACAGTTTAGATGGTTTGAGTGGATTTAATGATTAAGAGTATGTAAAATAAACTGAATATATCAATTTTAAGAGACTGAAAGATAAATGATTTCTGATTTCTATATGTTGGAGTTTAACATATCAAAAAAACCCCACCAAAAACCAAAGTAATTTACGTAAATCTTCATAAAATATTTAAAAGTTCATCGATTTTAGCATTATACAAAGAATTTTCATTATTAACATTGTTAACTTCAAAGGCAATGCTAATTATTGTAGAAATTCATCGCATGCAGGCATGGAGTGCGCCAGATTCGCACAGCATGGGCTGATGGACCCGAAAACATAACTCAATGCCCCATTCGCCCTGGAGGAAGTTACACGTACAGATTCACCATTACAGACCAAGAAGGAACTCTATGGTGGCATGCGCACAGCTCTTGGCTGAGAGCTACAGTTTATGGGTCTTTGATTATCTATCCAAAGGAAGGGACGAAATATCCATTTCCTCAGCCCTGCCACGAGCCTGAACCCATCATTCTAGGTAGTCACATAACTGAATCAAGGGATGCATCGTTTCTACTTATAAATCTTATCTGTCACAGTTTCTAAGTTTCTGAAGAGCAGACCGTACCCTGCCTTGTTGTTTTTGACTCGATTTCCAACCGGTTTGATCGGAACCATAGAGTTTTTGTTTTCTTGTTTTTTGTTTTCATTGGGTCCTCAGGCTGAGAGGTTCTGAGTTCAAAGCCACGCCACAAAATCAAGTATAACCTTCCAAAACGTGTGGTCTGTTTAAGTCTGATTTAATAACGGAGTGGGTTAACTCGGGAGCCATTTTCTTTCTGGAGTTAGTTACTTTACTTTTCTGGTAGGTTTTTAGGTGGTCTGTTTTTAAATTTTGGGTCAATCCAGAATTTTGATCGATTTTTTGAGTATTTGGGTTGGTTTAAAATGGGACATAACCTTTGAGATAAGGTTCTGAACTGCATGGAACATTGATTCATGTGAAACTCAGACTACTCTTGAAAATTTGATCGGATTCAGACCTATTTTTTTTTAAGTGAAAAGCAAAACTAAAAAAAAAAATTACTTCAGAGTTAGCTTACTCCTTTAATAACCACCTACTCTATTTTGTCGCCCATATTTTTGCCCGTACAGTATTTTTTAAAACTGTTCGTATATTTTTTGGAAAACTAATTATGTTTGCATGAACAGGGGAGTGGTGGAACAGAAACCCTATCGATGTGGTGAATCAGGCAACACAGACGGGAGCCCCACCAAACATATCCGACGCTTTTACCATAAATGCACAACCAGGAGATCTATACCCTTGTTCAAGTTCAGGTACTCCAGTTGTTTTAATCTAAATTTTTTTATCAGGTTCTTGAAAACGGGTATTGTTTTAGCTTCCATCTTACACAAGTGACTCGTTGAGGTTGATGAAAGTAGGTCGTGTTGTGCTTCATGTTACACAACTGACTCATTGAGGTTGATGAAAGTAGGTCGTGTTGGCGCTTCATCTTACACAAGTGACTTTAAATCGAGCATAGTGGCTAGGTCGCCCGAAATATAACTGAAAAACTTAGAACCTCAAAGAAAATGACAATGATAACCTATATCTAATAACTTTGGAATTACTCTGAATGTTCAATTCTTGATCAATCTTCTGAAAAGCAATATTCAATATGAAATTCTGAACGCTTTGTAATGGCGAATGCAGATACTTATCGTCTCTCTGTGAAGGCGGGTGAATCTTATCTTCTTCGAATAATCAACGCTGCGCTCAATGCAGAACTGTTTTTCACCGTAGCAGATCACGTATTGATGGTAGTTGCAGTGGATTCCTCCTACACAAAGCTACTTCACACCGAGGTTGTGATGCTCGGCCCGGGTCAGACCACGGACGTCCTCCTTATTGCAAATAAGCCTGTGGCCAAATACTACATTGCTGCTCGAGCTTACGCGAGTGCCCAGGGAATCCCATTCGATAACACCACGACCACCGCCATTCTGGACTATGAAGGAAGCTCGTCTTCGTCTCCAGTTTCTCCTAATCTCCCCGCTTACAACGATACTCAAACTGCAACCCAATTCACCACCGGCCTCAGAAGCCTGGGTTCCCCGGACCACCCAATCAATGTCCCTCTTAACATCGACGAGAATCTCTTTTACACCATTGGCTTGGGATTGCTGGACTGCCCAGGGCAGCCTTGTGGAGGCCCCAACGGAAAGAGATCCACAGCAAGCATAAACAACGTTTCCTTCGTCTTTCCACAAACGTTTTCCCTCCTCCAAGCTCATTATTTCGGCATTCAAGGAGTCTTTACCAAAGACTTCCCCGATAATCCTCCCGTGCAATTCGATTATACTGCACAGAACGTAAGCACGGCTCTCTGGTCTCCTGTGCGAGGCACGAAAGTTAAAGTTCTCAAATACAATTCAGCAGTGCAAATAATTCTTCAGGGAACCAGTATAGTTAGTGCAGAAAATCATCCCGTTCATCTCCATGGCTATGACTTTTACATCGTGGGAGAGGGCTTCGGGAACTTCGATCCACAGCGCGACCCCATAACGTTCAACCTCATCGATCCTCCACAGCGGAACACCGTTGGTGTTCCGGTGAATGGATGGTCTGCTATAAGATTCGTTGCTGACAATCCTGGTGAGCATATTTACTAGCTTCCTGTATTAGATATTTGGTTCTTCCAGCTCTCAATTCTTTCTATATTTACCAATAAATATTGATATTTCAGGCATTTGGTTGATGCATTGCCATCTGGACGTGCACATAACATGGGGACTGGCCATGGCTTTTCTGGTTGAGAATGGACCTCATCCTTTGGCAAGATTGGAAGCTCCTCCTCTGGACCTCCCAGTCTGCTAGACAAAGCAGAGCAAATCCGTGAGTCTGAACGCTCTCGTCCGAGGTGGAACTTCGAACTACGTCCTGGCTTGGCTTCAGTCACAGAAAGAGCAAATTTAATGTATTAATTTCAGTTATTTGTCTCCATTATGTCCACTTAGAATAAGGTTTTATTTTGGAAGTTTTACTTCCCAGATTAAGAGGTTAATGTCGTAGATATTATTCGAAAGCTCAAATTATTATATTTATTTTTCAAATTTCGATACAACTCTGTTAAATATTGGTTCTCTGTGGAGAGTCTTCGTTTTCAAATATTCGCTAATTAATATATTTTACCTACCATGGTAAATGATGTTCTCCATCCTCTCTCCTGTATAAATTGGGCTTCAATTATAAATTTTTATAGCTGACTCGATAGGCTTAACAAACTAACCTACAAGTCTAAGTCCATATAAAATTATAGATATACTTCTATTTTGCAAGTTGGTGACAATACACACAAACATTTTGTTCATCCATCTCCATCTCCATGTTTGAGAGGTTTTTGATTTTTTAATAAACAAAAATGATTGTTTAAAGAAAAAATAATAAGTATTATTTAAGAACGTCGCTTATTAACTTTCATTCCATTAATTGTATATTTCTATTTGGCGATTAGGTAACATTCAACGCGAACGTTTTGTTCATATATAATTCTATTTTGCAAATAGGTGGCATTCAACACAAACCAAACACCTAAATCATGTGAGAGAACAATCGCTTCCACTAATTAATAGCTGTTTTGAATGTCATAATTTCTTCATAAATGGTACTCAAATTGTAATACCTTGCTTTTGATTCCTAAACAACTAATGTATATGTACATGTTTCCTAAACAACTAATGTATATGTACATGTATATGTGTACATGATGAATAGTTAAAAGCCAAACAACGTTCTATGTAAAATAGTACATTGAATGATAATAAAAAAATACATCACAAGATGTAGACAGGGTGGTTAAAGGCCAAACAACGTTCTATATAAAATGGTACATTGAATGATAATAAAAAAATACATCACAATATGTAGAAGGCGAAGGAGAAAAGAATGGGGGGTTATGACTCCATAAGAGGGGAAAGAAAAGGGGCTTAGTGTGGCCAAAGGGGTCTAAAGGAAGAGAATATTATTGATAAGTCTAAGTCCTTAACCTTGCTTAATTATCATTTCGTAATCCTTGTGATTAGTTCTAAAAGAGGGGAAACATGTACTTGCCATGAAGACACATGGTTTATCATTAGCATGCAAACATATTTCACGATTATGGGCATGCAAGGGGGAATTCATGTTCATTCTTCCCACATAGTTTTCTCTCTAAGCTTAAGTTGTTGAATGACTACTGCAATAAAAATATGGAAAATGATTGCCGTGAAACTATGTGGAATTATGACTACACGTAAGGGAAATTGTTGTCATTGAGTAAACTTAATTACAACTGATAATCCTTGGAATCTATAGCAGCGAGATTTCCTGGCTGGTTTGTGCTAGAGCATTGGAGGGAAGTAGGATAGCCCAGGGGACTGCAGATCATAGGAGGGGATCCCATTCCTTCGGTTGTGCGGGATGATGGGGAAAGAGGGCTAGTGGATTGTGATAGCTATAAGAGTTTATAGACTGTGAATTATGAGATTTGTGTTGTGAAGAGATCTACATTCGACCATACACAAATCCATCCTTGTGGATTCATAAACTCAGCTTGGGGGTGGCCTTTGTTGAATAAAAATTAAGCGCAACAAAGACCCTATGGTTGGGTGGAATGCCGTTCTTTTGTATCCAATTGGTGGTTAATTCCCATAAAGATAAGTGTTCATGATTTATTTATGAATATGTTTAATTAATGCTATTTATTTTTTGAATTGAATTAATTTCTAGTTCGTTAAGTTTTGTTTGCATGTTTAAGATTTCATCTGTAACTATGGTGTCATTCTCAATTGAATGATTTAATTGTGTTTGCATAAACTTGCATTATCATGTTTTCATGCATTAATTAATTAATAGTAGGACAATAAGGAAATTGGTATCAGAGCAAGAAGTTGGTGGGAAGTGGTGGTTTTAAAAAGTACCCCATAGCCTCAACAGAGCATGGTGGGTATTGGGTATGTTACATAGTGGTATTAGAGCTATTGGTTACAAAAATGGGGTTGTATGGGAAAAAAATCAACGTGTATATGAAGATATTGTAGTTTGTAGATTACGTGTTTGACAAAATGCCTCAGGGAAATAATTGGGGAAAAACTACGTAAAGGTTGTTATTGAGAAGTTCATGGGTTCAAATTTGCTCAGTTGGTGTGTTGAAAAGAGTTATATATGCTCACATTAAAGTGTTGCAAGGAAAAATTGACGAAATTTCAAGCTCAACATGTGTAAAAGTTTGGGAAAAATTACATAATTAGTGAAAATTTTCAATTTTGAATGAGGTGCAGAAATTTAGATATGTGCTAAAATCCAACGTGGAGAAGCCATGTGGAGTCTAAGGCATAGGTGGAGGACATGGAAAAGTCAATTTAGAGTGAGCAATGGTGTTCGTGTGTCTAATTACCAATATATATGGGTGAGTACACGAAGTTGGTGGATGATAAATTGGCAACAGGGTGAGCAGGAACGCACACTCGTAGTAATGCATGCACGTTTATAGGAACATGCACGCGTCCCTGATGTGACAGGTTTGGGAAAACCTAAACCTCTACTCAGTGAGTCACGTAGGAATGTTCCTAGGAACACATGAACATTCTCAAGAACATCTGCACATTCTCAAGAACACATGCACGTTCTTAGGAACACATACATGTTCCTATTGGGCCCTTTTTAAGGGCCTGCAGGCTCGACTTGTGGCCATTTGGACCACACCATGCCTCACGTTTTTACAATAATTAGCGAATCTGAAGGGGCAGAGCACCAAACATGTACAAGATCTGAACACCATCTCCAACTCAAGCTAGGTATGCTTGATTTCTCTTCTTTCCTCCCTCTCTAGTATTTTTTTACTTTGACAATGGCTCTTGAATCTAGAACAAACTCCTTCTATGTGCATAGGGTAATGGATCTCCTTCTCTATTACTTGAATGTCCATATTCCACTTCTAACAATGACAAAATGGAAATCTCCAATTTGGCCTTCAGTGCCCAAAAAACCAATAAAAAATAATCATAAGATGTTGAACCCTAATCAAATCAACATGGCTCTTCTACTCTCCTTGAGTGTTTGATCTCTTTCTCGATGTATGGAATATTGAATTCCTATATTACTACAATGCAATATTGATTTCCCTTCTTTTCTTTCACAACATGGCCCATTTGAATAAACTAATGAACCTCAAAATTCCTTCCATCTTCATAAGGACTTGGGAATCCTCGAGGTTTAGTTGCTTTAAAATTTTTAGTTTCATTGGCTTTCAATATCTCTTCAATTTGATTTCTATGTTTTGTCGAAAGTAAAATGCAATATGGTAGTAATATATTTTTCGTCCATGTTAAGTCACTTTTCATAAATGTGTACTAAAAATATTAAAGATAATGATATGGTATTTCTTGATGAACTTCATGTATAAATTTGAAATATCATGAAAACCCCTAACTTCAATGACATTTACTTGTTTTAGGCCATGCACAAACCTTCTTGGTATATAATAAACCTAAGGTACACCAATTCCTTTTTAAATAACTCACACTTCTTCAAATTAATTCATAACTCCTCTTTAACCAAGGTCTCAAACATCAATGTTAGATGTTCTGGATGCTCATATTTTCTCTCATTGTATATCAAAATATCATCTGAATACATAGCCAAAAACTTACTTGTGTATAATAGCAACAACATTATCAACAACTGCATTATTGTACCACGATTGTACTCGACACACTGGTCATCCTATATTACATAACTAACTACTCATAGTCCTTTTGTATTGAATTTAATTTTCCCTTCACCACCTTCTTTAGTTATAGTTTAATGATACCCACTCTTCATATTTATCTCAAGAAACATTTGGTTCCACACAAATTGTCCATCGAATCATCCATACTTAGTAAATGAAATCTATTTATGGATGTGATCTTGTTCAATTCTAGACTATATATCCACATTCTACATTAACCATCCCTCTTTTGTGTAATCAATATTGAAACCATACACATGCTCATACTTTCCCAGATCAATATACCTTTGACAACAACTATGCTACCTATCAATTAAACTTTACTCTCTTCATTGAACTCATATTATACACAACTTGATCACAACATCATGCCCATAATCAAGTCTATGTCATGCACAATTCTCCTCTTAGGTGAAAATCCATTGGAATTATCGTTTTGCATAATGTCTACATACTCCTTTAGCAAATATTCCATGTCCTAAAAAATTGCATGTTTCCAAGAGCTTTAAACTTCATTATTGTGTTGTATGCCTTTCTCAACTCTTCTCTAAACAACATCATAACATTCCTTCATTTATTTAACCATTCTTAGGAGCTTTGAAAACACTAGAAACACTTCTCTAGGGTCTTCATCCTTCAATGGAAATAATTGTATCATTTCATCATCCTTCTTGATGGTATACACATTTTTTCTTCTATCGTATATTCTTCATCTGTCAAATTTTCATAGTGCTCACAATAGAAAATGTAAATCTGTTATGAATATAAAATAATGCATGCATGTGCGCATGATTATTTTATTGTTTTTTTAATTTCTTAAACTATTTATTTGCATGTTTTTTACAACCACCAAACATAAACACACAAATTGATGAAGGGTTGACCACCTTGAGATCACGTATCCATGAATTAAGGGGTACAAGAGAACCTAGCTGATTGTCATTGGCCATTTCATTGGATTCCATTGTATCATCCATTGCAAGTGCCCAAGGGAAATTAACTAGTATTTCTGAATATAGGGTCGAGTTTTACAAGACTAGACTCGATAAAAACCAAGTTAGAGACTCGAATATTTCAAAAAAATATTTGATGTCCCTATTTATTGATACTAGATCTAGACTACAACCACATGTCAACAATAAATTTATTTGTATGGACTAGTTCATCCACCCACAATTTTGTGATAACTGGATGGATATATGGTCCATGGTCTTTGATAAACCTCCCTACAATAACAAGAAGGTTCCTTTATATTTCTTGAGGAACTTATGAGAGAAATTTATTTTGGTTCACCATGTGAACTACTCCGACACTGGTGATTTCCAGAGGGTGGGTCGAGGGTTTGCATATGATAGAGAGCATGTTAGGCATGACCCTATACTAGGTGTTCATCCTCCTAGGAAAAAAAATACCCCCCCCTCCCAACATACTCCCATTGCAGAGGGCATCCAACATGCACACATATCTTTATTAGCGTTGAATTGTAGTCTGGTGCAACATGGGGGTATTGTTGCACTATCTTGGCATGATGTGCATGCTGGTGACATCAACAGATAGGTCCAACCTTCAACCCCTACATAATAGTTCATCGAGGAGAGGGAACATGGACATAACAATAATTGATGTGAGCCTCATAGATGCTCGAGTTGCAGGAATAATTTCTATGGGCCAATGGAGGCCAGTGGACATCAGAGCTTCATGGAGGAGGTTAGTATCTTAACCATGTCTATTTTCATCATCGTTATATATCTATATAGTATTATATGTATTTATTTCAATATCTTATTGTATGATGTTTTGCAGTTTCTATGCCCCTATAAGAGAGCCTCTATGTCGATAAATGCATCAGTATTTTTCTCCACCACTGATGCAACAATAGAGGCAACTTGTTCATTCAGTGTACCTCATACACATGCATATGTCACATTTGATAAATTTACCATAGTGATTTCTTTATTTTTTGACATCCTCAAATATAACGTTCTTGTGCTTCTACAGGTTGCGGTACCACATGGTGACGAGGAATGTCCACCTGGGATGGAAAAGTAACAACCTTCACAGGTATCATGTGTTCAGTTAAATCTAGTTTAATTCTCAAATTTGTTGTATTTATGTTGTTGAATTTCACAATTCGGTACTAATAACAATATTATTAATATGTATGCAGGTTGCTGATCTTTTCTCTAGTTACAAGACTAGTGCAGTCCTTGGGCACACTGCCATGGATTTTGGGTTACCTATTTCCAGGCCAAGGGTTATACCATCCCTTGTACAACCTATGGGGGTTCATCATCACACACCCCCACCATCTTTCATATTCCATGCATCCTCAGTGGTTTCACCCGCAGGCCACCCACCTGCACTACCTCTTCCATCAAATTCATCCATAGTGGATGCACCCATCCGCCACCCACCCCAAACCATTTCCATCTGTGCCATCCACTAAGGCTGCCACAATAGATGTTTCCTTAGAGAAAGTTGTACAACCGAGCGCTCCACCTTCCAATAACTCTCCACCGTTGCTCGAGTTATTCACAGTGAGATAATGTGTTGATGATCAATTTTTATGTCTCATGGCTGGAATTGATTTTATGCATACTTGTTTAAATTTCATGATTTGATCCTTGTAACTAAGGCAGGGTGGCATCATTGAAAGATTAGGGTCACGGAGGAGGGTAACACCCTCACTATTTTTAGTATCATCTATGGTGAGATGTCTTATATTGAATTACAAAGTATCATTTTGTAATTCTTTTAATTCATTGTAGAAAAAAACTTATAAGAATGTTGTTTCTTTGTCCAGTCTCCAGAGCGATGAACCACACCTAGGGAAAAAACCACTCGAGGTGCTTCTTTGAGTAAGAGAAGAAATATCGATTTCCAGGATGCTCCTGAGGGTGGTGAGGTTGGTAGTGGTCAATGAGTGACCAATGACTACCATTTTGTATCTAGGCCGCCATATGACAGTTTTTTTATGTTAGGGCACTTGTTTCCGTTTTGTATATTGGGAACGATGTGCCATTTTGTAAAAAATGTACAATTTAGATGATGTTGAATACACACACTGTAAAAAATGTACAATTTAGATGATGTTGAATACACACACACACACACATTTCATGGCACACTTTTTATGAATTTCATTTTTTGTTTATTTTATGTTGATGAATGTATGATTTTTAAAGTGTTTCTATTTCCACTCTTTTATATTATATATGAAATTTCAAGAAATAAATCTAATCTAAATGGATTTAAATAAATATTTCTCAAAAGATAACTCTCAGAAACAGTAAATAGAAACAACTTCGTAACTCTATTCTTCTAAGAACTAATTCCACAAAAAAATATCGCTACAAGGATATTCCTAGGAAACATAGATTTAAACTATTTTACAAGGGAGAAACCTACAAGAACATCACAAGTAATTTTCCATTTGATTCATACATTTCTAAAAAAGTCATTCTACAACAATTAATGCATCAAATGACAACATACCTATTACAAAAGATAAGATAAACAAATTAATAAAGCACTTATAACTATTCACTAAAAATAATAAAGTAAGTAATTTACTCAATCACATCAGATAACTTGACATAATGGAAATCATTACTATATGCAACAACATCAAACCGATAAAAAAAAAATCCATGAGTTGAAATCAATGCACACAAAAACATTTAGAAAAACGTTCCTTAATTCCAGAAAGAGTTTCTGAATTATTCTTTGAAGTAATTCTTAGTACAATTCATCCACATCTACCTACCTTGCCTTGCATTTCCTTGAATTTCCATGGCATGCATTGCCTTGCCGTGCCTTGCCATATCTAGCCTTGCCTTTCCATGTCTATCCTTTCCTTTCCTTGCATTTCATTTCCTTTCCTTGACTTTCCATCCCATGCATTGCATTGCCATGCCTTGCCATGCCTTTCATTACCTTGCCTTGCCTTGCCTTACCTTGAATTTCCATGCCATGCCTTTCCTTTCCATTCCATGCTATGCCATTCCTTTCCTTTCCTTGCCTTGCATTTCCTTTCCTTGCCATTCCATGCCATGCTATTCCTTTCCTTTCCATGCCATGCCATGCCTTTCCTTTCCTTGCCTTGTCTTGCCTTGAATTTCCCTGCCATGCCTTGCCTTGCCATGCCATGCCATGTCATGAATTGCCTTGACATGCCTTGCATTTCCTTGCCATACCTAGAACTATACCTATACCTAAACCTTTCCTTTCCATGCCTTTCCTTGCCTTGACTTTCGATGTCTAGCCTTCCCTAGCCTTTCCATGTCTTTCCTTGCCTTGTCTTGCCATGTCTATCCTTTCCTTGCCTTGCATTGTCTTTCCTTGCCTTGACTTTCCATGCCACACCTTGCCTTTCCTTTCCTTTCCATGCCTTGTCTTATTGTTCCTTTCCTTGCCCTGCATTTCCTTTCCTTGCCTTGACTTTCCATGCTATGTTTTTCCTTGCCATGTATTTCCTTTCCTTTCCATGCCTTTCATTTCCTCGGCTTCCCTTCCCTTTCCTTGCCTTGCCATGCCATGCCATGACCTGAATTTCCTTTCCTTTCCTTGCATTGCTTTGCCTTGCCTTTCCTTTCCATGCCTTGCATTTCCTTAATGCCTTGCATTTCCTTGCCTTGCATTTCCTTTCCTTGCCTTGATTTTCCTTTCCTTCCCTTCCTTTTCCATGCCTTGCATTGCATTTCCTTTCCTTCCCTTCCCTTTCCATGCCTTGCCTTGCCATGCCATGCCATGCCTTGAATTTCTATGCCATGCCATGCCTTGCCTTGAGTTTCCATGCCATTCCTTGCCTTGACTTGCCATGCCTTTCATTTCCTTTCCTTGAATTTCCATGCCATGCCTCGAATTTCCATGCCATGCCTTGCCTTTCCTTGCCATGCCTTGCCTTTCCTTGCCTTGCCTTGCCATACCTAGACCTAAAACTTTCCTTGCCATGCCTTGCCTTGTCTCTCCATGCCTAGCCTTGCCTAGCCTTCCCATGTCTTGTCTTGCCTTGCCTTTCCATGCCATACCTTGCCTTGCGATGCCTTTACATGTCTAGCCTTTCCTTGCCTTGCCTTGCCATACCTATATCTAGAACTAGACCTAGACCTTGCCTTGCCATGCCTTGCTTTTCCTTGCCTTGACATGTCTAACCTTTCCTAGTCTGACCATGTCTTTCCTTGCCTTTCCTTGCCATGACATGCCTTTCCTTTCCATGACTTCCCATGTCTATCCTTGCATTGCCTTGCCTCACAATTTATATTATATATCCTTCTAGGTTAAACACAAAATTTCAACTGATTTAACAATCAAAATTCTTCAATTTGCTAACTCTTTGAATGCTTACTTAACACCCTTCAATAAAATAGTAACCTAATTTAGGTATCCTTCTTGCGTTTACACCTCTAATTATTGATTCCTTTCACATGATTAAAATTCATACAAAACTAAAATCATGATTAGCATCAAAGTGTTTGAATAGGTAAACAATGGCTTGAGATGGAATAAAATACAACATATGATATCTACCCTTAAAAGACTACTCTATTATACCTTTTTACCAATTACTTAACATTTGCAAATTCATCTACAAAACATATTCGATATTGTTTATACCACTAACTTATCCTCCTTTCAATATAAACATCCAATTAATTCCTTTAGAACTATGAGAGCCTACCATGAAAAATTTCTTTATTAAAAGAAATCATGGCCTAAGATGTATCAATATATCTTCACATATTTAGGAAGGTTTAAGATCATATATATCACTCTGGAAAGGTGAATCAAAAAAATAAAACTCTTTTCCCAAAAATCATAAACCATAAACCATGTGTCCATCCATAAATCATAAACCATGTGTCCATACAATTATCAATAAATTATTGATATGTGCACAATTGATGCAAATACATTTTTCGCTAGAAACAAGTTGTTCACTAGTTTAGGATTAATAACCATTTTCACGATCTTATATTTTTTGTAAACATTTCACTTGTTTATGATTTAAACAAATTTTATAATTCTCATAAATACGAGCCTTATAATTGGTCATATCAAACAACTTTCATTTTTTATAGCCAATTCTTTCCTTGACTTGCCATGACATGCCTTGCATTGCCTTTACATGCCTTGCATTGCCTTTCCTTGCCTTTCCTTGCATTGTATTGCCTTGAATTTCCATGCCATGCGTTGCCTTGTCATGCCTTTCCTTGCCTTTCCATGCCTTGTTGGAGTTACTTCACAGACACCTAGGATTTATTTTTCCTAAGGTTTTTATTTGTTTATTAGTCATAATTAGTCATTATCCAGTCTCCTATATTTTAGGAGAGAATATTTCACCTGGGGAATATTCTCTTTCAGTTCACACTTCAGTTTGACTAGTTGAGTTGAGTTTAGATGTTGCATTGGGATAATCACCATGCTAATTCGACCTTGCCTTGGTATCATCACCAAAGTGGTGCATTAGCCTTGATTCCTTGAGTTAACTCCTCACTACTTTCTATTCAGTCAGTTAACTGAAGA
>CBVK0100286520.1:0-22599 GCA_900067695.1 Picea abies
TGAACCGCTCTTCCGATCTCACATCTCCTTCTTGCTCTTGCATCCTCTCCCCCCAATCTACTCCACATCGGGGTGTTTTTGCCACTTTACTCTTCCATAGCTATCCCATCTCCTGTGTGCCACATTGTCTCTCTTTGTTCTGCATCTCTTGCTCATTGTGAGTGCTCTGCCTAATCATCATGGTAACTCTTCAGCTTCTCTGGAGGTTTCACCCACACATCCATCATCACTGGGTGTTATCTCGAGATTCCTCAGTTTCTCTGGAAGTTGAGACTCTTCGTCTTCTCTGTCATAGACGGGCTCATCCTCTGGCAGAAACCATCATTTTTTCTAGCATTTACACTATGAAGTGAAACAGTAGCCCTCCAATCTTATTCAAATTCATCTGCACCATTGAATTGACTTTATTGAATCTTGCGTTCAATTTTCCATTTTGCACATCGGCATTTTGAGATCCCTGTGGTGAATATTTCATTACTCTCCATGTTCTGATCTCCGAAACTCCAAAATGGATCTTGTTTGCACTAGCTCCTTCCTCCATCTTCTGCTGATGTGACCAATGGCTGTGACCACAGGCTGAGCCAAAACGTGTTTCACATTTCAGAATTTTGGCAATTCGGCAATCCTGTTGTGAGGCTTCTCGACTCTCCAAGTCGCGATCTCCAAAACCCTGAAAAAAGGAGCTTAGCTGGACTAGCTTCGATCATTTCGGCATTTCGTGATTTTTCATGTCGCGAATTCCTGTTGCGAGGCATCTTGACTCTCCAAGTCGTGATCCCCGAAAATCCAAAAAAGGAGCTTAACTCTTCGAACTCTTCTCTACAGTTCTTCAACGATGTGACCACCGACTATGACCATGGCCTTATTCAAAAACTGCATTTCACAATATCGCGTTTCGGCACTTCGGGACTCCTATGATGAAGCATCTCGGGTCTTGATTCGTCCATCTCCCGATATCTGAAATTGTCCTCCTACTTTCAGGATTTCGGCGTTTCGTATTTCGCGATTCCGGGACTCCTAATGATGAAGAGTCTTGACTCTTCCAACTCCCGGTATCCGAAATTATCCTCCTTCTTCCGGGATTTTGGTGTTTCTCATTTCACAATTCCGGGACTCCTGATGATGAAGAGTCTTGACTCTTCCAACTCCGGGTATCTGAAACTATCCTCCTTCTTCTGGGATTTTGACGTTTCACATTTCGCGATTCCGGGACTCTTGATGATGAGGAGTCTTGACTCTTCCAACTCCTGGTATCTGAAACTCCAAAATGGAGTTATTTTAGGATTTTGGCGTTTCACATTTCACTGTTTCGTCACTCCTGTGGTGAAGTGTTTCGACACTTCAACTCCTGGTATCCGAGACTCCGAAATGGAGTTATTTCCCGGTCTGTAAAAATCTTGTTGATGTGTCTCTTTCGGGATTTCGAGATTTTGGATTTCTCAACTCCGGGACTCCTATGTTGAAGAGTCGCAACTCTTGACTTCTCAATCTCCCGGTATCCGAAACTCCGAAATGGAGTCGGATCAACGTATTCCGACGTTTCACATTTCTTCGTTTCGGCATTCTTGTCGTGAGTTGCTTCCTTGATGCCTCCAATGCCTGGTATCCGAAACTCCAAAATGGAGTTACCCTTCTAATCTTTCCATGCAATTATCCCTACACTTCTGATCTTCCTTTCCTGCCTATTTGCGATCAAATAAACAAGCACACTCTTGCACTCTTCATGCACCTCTGCACTATCTCTTCTGAGCTTACGTTGTCCCTATTTTTCCATCACTGCATACTCTAATCTTGCCATCAATGACAAGCACATCTTCCTGAAAACATGCCAACAATCTCCCCCTTTGGCATTGATGGCAACCCTAAATGACTGCACTAGTCTGTTTGGACCTCCAACTATAGCATCCAGTCTGGACCACTCCTTTTCTCCCCCTTTGACATCAATGTCAAAGAAAACATGCTCTCGCTGAGATGTTGCAGTATTTTTAGGAGGTATCAGATACTCAATCAATACAAATCTCCCCCTAATAGGATGGACTCTCCTAGGTGTGAGACGGGATGACACCCAACTTCTGTCAGAGATATTCAAATGGTGTCTTGGCTAGGGGTTTAGTAGAGATGTCTACAATTTGTTCTGTGGTTGGAATGTAATGGACCTGAACAACCTGATTGGTGACCTTCTCTCTCAGAAAATGGTATTTTATGGGAATATGCTTGGTCTTGGAGTGGAGTACAAGATTCTTAGACACATTGATGGCACTAGTGTTATCACAATGAATTGGGATCGGTGTTGTGTATTTTACCTCCAAGTCTGCAAGTGTCTGAATCATCCATAATACTTGAGTGCAACAGGTAGCAGCAGCAATGTACTCTACCTCTGTAGTTGATAAAGAAATGGAACTTTGTTTTTTACTAAGACATGCTACTAATGAGTCACCCAGGAAGAATGCTCCTCCACTGGTGCTTTTTCTCTCATCAACACAGTTTTCCCAATCTGCATCTAAATAAGCAGTTAACTGAAAATTCTGATTTCTGGGATACCATAGACCATAAGTCATTGTTTCTTTCAAATACCTAAATATCCTTTTGAAAGCTAGAAAATGACTTTGTTTAGGTGCAGACTGATATCTTCCTACCATTCCAACAACATGCATTACGTCTAGGCGAGATGTTGTGATGTATAACAGGTTGCCTATCATTGACCTATATGAACTTTGATCAACATCAGGTGAGTCATCATCCTTTCTTAATTTGCATCCAGTTATCATAGGTGTGCCCACAGGTTTAGAATCTTCCATTTGAAACCTTTTCAACAAACATTTCTCTTAGATATTTTTCTTGAGAAATGAACATCCCTTCAGACCTCTGAGTAATTTGCAGACCAAGAAAAAATGACAGTTCACCTATCATACACATTTCAAACTCAGACTCCATGGCAGAAGCAAACCATTTTACCAATGAATCCTTATTACATCCGAAGATGATGTCATCTACATAGACCAACACAATGAGAAAATCATCACCCTATGTTTTTATATATAGATTGTTGTCAACTATTCCTCTCTTGAACCCTTTGTCTTTGAGATACGTATCCAGACTGTGATACCAAAAACGAGGAGCTTGTTTTAACCCATATAAATCTTTCTTCAGCTTGCATACTAAGTCAGGGTTATCAGACAGTTCGAAACCCTCTAGTTTTTCCATATAGACTTCTTCATTTAAATCTCCATTTAGAAAAGTTGACTTGAAATCCATTTGATAGGCTTTAAACCTTTTATGACAAGCATAGGCAAGAAATATTCTGATAGCTTCTAACCTTGCTACAGGCGCAAATGTTTCATCAAAATATAGTCCTTCTATTTGAGCATAGCCTTTACAAACCAATATTGCTTTGTTCCTGACAACTTGTTCATGCTCATTCAACTTATTCCTAAAGATCCATTTGGAACCAATAATATTTTTACCTTCCGGTCTATGAACCATCTCCCACGTATTGTTTTTCTCAATCTGATCAAGTTCATCATTCATTGCTTTAACCCAAAGGTCATATTTGCTAGCTTCATTAAAATTCTTGGGTTCCAGCATGGATATGAAATCTATATGTGATTTTTCAGTGTTTTTGATTAGCTTTCTCCTGGTTTGTACACCTTTGTCTTTTTCACCAATTATCTGACTTGCAGGATGATTCTTTTGAGTGATTCTGGAGGAGGAATTTGAAGTTGTCTGTTGATTTGAGTCTGTCAGGGTATCTGTGTCTTCATCTGATTTAGAGTCTTCATTTTCTGATTCTTGGACCTGTTCATATTCATCTTTAGTTGTGTCTTCTATAGAAGACTCATTATTGTACACCTCTCTTGTTGGGATTCCCTCATCAACTTTTATGTCAATACAGTCAACCATTTTATGAAACCTCTTATTATAGCATCTGTATCCTTTTTTGTTTGTAGCATACCCTAAGAAGATACCTTCATCAGCCCTGTTATCATATTTGCCAAGGTTCTCATCATTATTCTTTATGTAACATTTACACCCAAAGACTTTGAAGTGTTTAATTGAAGCAGGTCTACCATACCACAGTTCATAAGGTGTCTTGTTACTTTGTGGTCTGAGGTGGGCTTTGTTAAGAACATGGACTGTTGTGTGTATTGCTTCTACCCAGTAGGTTTGACCAATGTTCTTCTCATTCATCATTGACTTGGCCATTTCCTTCACTGTTCTGTTTTGCCTCTCAACTACTCCATTTTGTTGTGGAGTTCTTGGGATGGTGTATTCTCTCTTGATCCCATGCTTATCACAGAATTCCTTGAAGTTACTTGACATAAACTCTCCTCCTTGGTCTGATCTTACTACCTTTAACCTCTTTCCTATTTTAGTCTAATTTAAAGCCTTAAATATTTTAAACTTCTCAAAAGCTTCATCTTTTTCCTTGAGAAAGGCAACCCAAGTAAGTCTGGAGTAATCATCAATAATCAACATGAAGTAGTTTTCTTTCCCTGTGCCTTCCTATCTTGATGGTCCACATAAATCCATATGAACTAGTTGGAGTAGTTTCTTTGTTGAAGTAAAGCTCTTGGACTTATAATTTGTCCTGGTTAGCTTTCCTACTTGGCAGGGTTTACACATTGAATCTTGGGGCTTTGATGTTCTCGGAATATCTTTTACTGCCTCGAGATTTTTTATTTTGATTAAGTGGTCAAAGTTTAGATGTCCAAGTCTCCTATGCCATAACCATCTTTCATCATGTTTGCTTAGATGACACTCTTCTCTATTTTCTTTCAGCACATATACATTATTTTCTATCCTTATGCCTTTGGTCACCACTTGTCCTGAGTTTACAGACTTTATCTTGTAGTCCTTGGACATGGACACCACTTCACATCCTCTGTCACAAATTTGACTTACACTGAGCAGATTATGCTTCAGCCCATCTACAAGTAGAACATCTTGGGCTTTTCCTTTTCCATTACTTAAACTCACCATCCCTTTACCCTTTATTTTACCTGGAGCATCATTTCCAAAGGTTACGTTTCCTGATTGGCTTTCACTTAGAGATAGAAACTTACCTTTGTCTCCCATCATATGTTTGGAGCATCCATTGTCTATATACCAAGGGTTCATTTTTCTTTGAACTGACAACACTAATCCACACTTGTCACTTTCTTTCTTCTTCCTCACCTTGACATTTTCAACAGGGGAATTCAAATCTGGTTCATAGTTCCTTAATCAACAGTCAACATATTTATGTCCATAGTTATGATAGATGTAGCATTCAATCTCATTGTTCAATACGTCAAAATTATTGTTGCAGCATTGTCTACTTATTGACTGTTGATTATTTCTTGACCTCCTTAGTTGCATGTCTCTAAACTTAATTTGGAAATTTGCAATCTGTGAAGTTTTGTTACTTGGTTGTATCATTCTTTGTTGTGGCAAGTATTTATTCCTTTGAAATCTTAATTGATCATGTCTATGTCTTAAGGAACAATTTATAGCTTTGTGACCAAAGTTAGAACAGTAGAAACAATAGCCATAGAAAAATTATGTGTACCTGGAAAATGGTTTTCTTCTTTGAGAAAATCGATTTCTTCCATGTTGATGACGTCTTTTAGCAAGGAGCACACTATTTCTTTGTTCTACAGATTCAGTCATGGCACCTTTTTCTTTACTCATCCTGGGCGGCTAGTTGTCTTCCTTTGTTTCTGCAGGTTTGTTGTTGTCATTGGTTGTAGATTTGAAAAACTTTATGGGTTCTTCATTTCTTGTCTTACCACTACTTGATCCCTCTTCATAACCCAAACCAGTTTTCATCTTTGGATTCCTTTGCTGAATTAGAATGGTGGCTAATCCTTCTGAGGCTTTGATACTTGACAGATTTTGATTACACAAGGCTTGAAACTTCTCCATCTCCTTCCTAGTTTTCACTACTTCTTTCTTTAAGGATTCACATCTTGCCTTCTTTTCTGATAATTGTCATTTCAGAATGTCTTCGATTTTGTTTGCCTCTTCTAATTCCACTTTTGGTAGGACAAGGTCTTCTTCAGGTTCTTTACTGTCTTTCTCGAACTGTATCAACAATTGTCCTTGCTTTCTGTTCTTAATTCTTAGTCTGTCAATCTCTTCCAGTGCACTGATCAGTTCTCCTTCCATGTCAACCATAGCTTCTTCTTCATTAGCATAACTTCCTGTGCTTTTATTATCATAATCCTCTTTGTCCATAAGTATGGAGTCATTTAGTTTATCTTCAATAGAGGATTCATTGCCTTCATCATCTAAAGGATCATCATCATTGTTTACGCAAAAACGTTTCTTCTTAAAGATATTTTCTTTAAAGAAATTTATGTGTTTGTGCTTCTCCTCATCATCACATGTCTGATCCTTTATTTTGTGGGGACATTTGTTTTCAAAATGACCTATCCTACCATAGTTGAAACATTTGAAAGGCATTTTACCTTTGTATTTTTCTGATCCCTTCTTCAGTCTCTTCACAAATTTTGCTTCAATTTCATCGGGCTCATAATCCTCATTCTTGTCTGCCTTAAATGATGCTTCTCTAGAGGTGGGTTTATCTTTAACTATTCTCATTTCATATGCAGTCAATGTTCCTAGAAGTTGATCAAACTCCAAGGTTTTTAGATCATTAATTTCTTATATAGCAGAGACCTTCGGATTGAACCTATCTGGGAGAGATCTCAAGATTTTCTAAACTAAAGAAGGTTCCTTAATTTTTTCACCAAGTGCTTTCATTGCATTTACCATTTCTTCTACTCTCAGAAAGTATTTTCCAATAGCTTCATCTTCTTTCATCCTCAGTTGTTCAAACTGTATTCTGTAGGTTTGAAGCTTGGCATCCTTTACCTTCTCATTACCTTCATAACTGCTAATGAGTTTGTCCCACATTTCTTTGGCAGTTCCTAGGTGAATAACTTTTACGAATTCTACTTCTGCAAGCCCACTCAAGATAGCATTCATAGCCTTAGCATCGAAGCTAAATTCTATCTCGTCATCCTTATTAGCTAGTACAACTGGCTTTACATAACCAGAATCTACCACATCCCAGACATATGCACCTAAAGCCATTATGTAGGTTCTCATTCTAACTTTCCAGAAGGCAAAGTTTGTTCCATTGAATAGAGGGGCCTTATTGGTTGAATTTCCTTCATGGCTTGACATGTTTAAGCTCTAGAATCTACCCTTAGATAAAAGGGGTCGGCTCTAATACCAATTGTTGGACAACTGAGAGGGGGGGGGTGTGAATCAGTTGTAACCTTGATTAAACAATTATACTTATTTTAAACTCTTTCCAGATCACTCAATGACAATCACAATAATACAGGGAAGTAAGCAATAGACCATTCACATCATTCACACATATGAGATACACAGAGATGGATATTTACTGAGGAAACCCATAAAGGGTAAAAACCTCTTCTTCTTTATATGATAAGTAATATGTACATTCTTTACATTATCATACATATGAGCACCAACTCATAATGAGGCTACAACCTCTATTTTGCAAGATGCTACTTGCTGAGAGCACCAACTCTCTAGATTCTCTAGCACCAACTCCCTGGTTTCTCTAGCACCCACTAGAAGGAAGCACCAACTCCCTAAGTGTTCCAGCATCAACTGGATGGAAGCACCAACTTCCAGTCACACAGGCACCAACCTGTATAACAGAGAACAACAGTTCTCCCTTGCACCACCCTGCCACCCTGGTTTCTTTGGCTGCAACCAGATGGAAGCTACAACTCCCTTTGTTCAAGCACCCACTTGAACCTCTAAGGACAAAAGTCCTCCCTAGCACCTCCCTACCACCCTGAAATATAAATCTTTTCTGTTATGACTTATTACAACGATATAAAGTTCTTCAATGGCTTACCATTCTCATCATTGTTCTGCTACACTGCGTTGCTCTGTCTGCATCAGTGTCTTCTACATACTCCTTGCACTTACTGTTGTTTTTCCTTTTATGCTCTCTGCGCCATGTCCCTTCAATGCTCCATCCCCCTTCTGTACATTTTTGTTGTTGTGCTCTTCCTCCTTCTTCACACCTCAATCATACTCAACAACAACCCCCATTTCTTCTTTGTTCAACATTCTTATACTCTCTGTGCACCTTGTGCATGCAATCTCCTTCTTTCTCGTGCATCCTCTCCCCCTAATCTACTCCACATCGGGGTGTTTTTTCCACTTTACTCTTACACATCTATCCCATCTCCTACATGCCATGTTGTCTCTCTTTGTTCTGCATCTCTTGCTCATTGTGAGTGATCTGCCTGATCATCATGGTAACTCTTCAGTTTCTCTGGCGGTTTCACTCACGCATCCATCATCATTGGGTGTTATCTCAAGATTCCTCAGCTTCTCTGGCAACTAAGACTCTTCATCTTCTCTGTCATAGAAGAGCTCATCCTCTGGTAGAAACCATCATTTGTTTCTAACAGTTACACTGTGAAGTGCAACAATATCCCTCTGATCTTATTCAAATTCATTTGCACCGTTGAATTGACTTCATTGAATCTTGCGTTCATTTCTCCATTTTTCACTTTGGCATTTCAGGATCCCCGTGGTGAAGATTTTGTTACTCTCCATGTCCCAATCCCTAAAACTCTGAAATGGAGCTTATCTGCGCTAGCTCCTTCCTCCATATTCCGTCGATGTGACCAATGGTTGTGACCACAGGCTAAGCCAAAATGTGTTTCGCATTTCAACATTTTGGCAATTTGGCAATCCTATTGTGAGGTTTCTCGACTCTCCAAGTCGTGATCTCCGAAACTCCGAAAAAAGGAGCTTATCTGGACTAGCTTCGATCATTTCAGCATTTTGTATTTCGACATTTCATGATTTTTCATGTTGCGAATTCCTGTTGCGAGGCATCTCGACTCTCCAAGTCGCGATCCCCAAAAATCCAAAAAAGGAGCTTAACTCTTCGAACTCTTCTCTACAATTATTTGACAATGTGACCACCAACTGTGACTGCAGCCTTATTCAAAAACTGCATTTCGCAATTTCGCGTTTCGTCACTTCGAGACTCCTATGATGAAGAGTCTTGGGTCTTGATTCCTCCATCTCCCGATATCCGAAGCTGTCCTCCTGCTTTTGGAATTTTGGTGTTTCGCATTTCATGATTTCGGAACTCCTGATGATGAAGAGTCTTAACTCTTCCAACACCTGGTATCTGAAACTGTCCTCCTTCTTCTGAGATTTCAGTGTTTTGCATTTCATGATTCCGAGACTCCTGATGATGAAGAGTCTTAACTCTTCCAACTCCCGGTATCTAAAACTGTCCTCCTTCTTCTGGGATTTCGGCGTTTCGCATTTCGCAATTCTGGGACTCCTGATGATGAGGATTCTTGACTCTTCCAACTCCTGGTATCCGAAACTCCGAAATGGATTTATTTCGGGATTTCGTCGTTTCGACACTCCTGTGGCGAAGTGTTTCGACAATTCAACTCCCAATATCCGGCACTTAGAAATGGAGTTATTTCCCGGTCTGTAAAACTCTTGTTGATGTGTCTCTTTTGTGATTTCGGGATTCTGGATTTCGCAACTCCGGGACTCCTATGTTGAAGAGTCTCAACTCTTGACTTCTCAATCTCCCTGTATCCAAAACTCCGAAATGGAGCTGGATCAACGTATTCTGGCATTTCACATTTCTCTGTTTTGTCATTCTTTTCATGAGTTTCTTCCTTGACTCCTCCAATGCTTGGTATCCGAAACTCCAAAATGGAGTTACCCCTCTGATCTTTCGATGCAATTATCCCTGCACTGTTGATCTTCCTTGCCTGCCTGTTTGCCATCAAATAAACAAGCACACTCTTGCACTCTTCGTGCACCTTTGCACTATCTCTTATGAGCTTATGTTGTCCCTGTTTTGCCATTGTTGCATACTCTGAACTTGTCATCAATGATAACCACATCTTCCTAAAAACATGCCAACAGGTTCATACATCTTTGGGTTTTTTTTATTGGCTTGGAATTATCCTCTATATAAATTTGATGTATACATGTATTAGGATGAATTCCACGCATGTTAGTATATTCCCATGTGAATGCACCAGAATGTTTCTGTATCTTCTTGATTAATTGCTCTTTTTGAAATTCTTCAAGTTTAGAATTGATATTTAAGGTTTTTCCTTGATAAATTTCAACAATAGTGTTACTTGATTCTAATATTGACTTAACAAAAGACAATGAATTGGAATTTTTTTATAGAGTGTTCATAGTACAATTTTCTTGAAAATATTTGTCCAAGATATCATCAAAAGTATGCTCCCCCCCATGATATTGAATAAAATCAGAATTATTGATAAAACTAATGATTTGATTTTCCTTGATATCATTTTTTAGATTCATAATTTGATCAATAGTTAAAATAGGTTGTACTACTTCCTCATCATCATTTGTATCTTGAAAGCGTTGTGTAAATTATAATTCAATTAAATATTTAGCAGGTGGATATAAATTGAATTTCTTAACTGAATCCATGTGTGCAATTGTCATGCCCCCTAATCTACAACTGATAAAAGCATCAACCGTAGCTAACCATGGCCTCCCTAATATTAATGGGTGACCACCCAAGTTAGAATTCGGCTGTAAAACCATGAAATCAACAGGGTACTCCCAAAAATCTAAGGAGACTATTATATCCTCTAATGTGCCTTCTAGTTTTATTGTTGATATATCATGTAGTTGTAAAATTGTGGGTATATTACGGAGATTAGACAATTGTATATCATCCATGGTACCTTTTGTCATCACATTTGTTTTTGCTTCTAAATATATTAATGTGTTTGCAATTGCAACATCATTGATATGAATTTTTACAATGAGGCTATTGGGATCGACATATTTTTTCATATAAATTTTGCCCCACATAATGTTTTCCAATTTACCAATAACTTGCATTGTCTATGGGTCTTTCTTTTTCCTTCCTAATTTATTTACACAATTCCCTTACTGTCTTAGCATAAATTGGAATGTCTTTAATTGCTTGCAATAATGGAATTTTGATACGAACATTCTTTAACTCATCTAATAAATCATATCTAGATTGTTTAATTTGGTTCTCTAATGCCAACCTTTAAGGGAAAGGTGGAGTACTAGATTGTTGTGTTTGATTTATTACAGGTGAAGAAGCTTTTTGTTATTGCATTAGAACTCTCATTATTGTTTGTTTGATTAGGAGTTTACTCATCTATTAGTTCTTCAATAGTAATAGAAGCATCATGATGAATTACTTTTCTTGATCTAAGATGAATGTATTTCGATCAAGAGGCGTAATCATATAAGTGGGAAAATTATGTAGCTCGGTGTTGTAAGAGAGTTGAGATACTTTATTATTGGGGTTAGAAATAGGTTGTGCAGGTAATTGGGTAGGTCTTGGATGTTGATTTGATGGTAATTCAAGTTTTTGAGGTTGTGCAATTTGTGGTTGTTGTGGCTGATTAGGGTATGGTTGTTGGATTTGTGGTGGATATTGGTTTTGTGAAGGATATTGGGTGTATTTTTGTTGCATAGGATAAAGAGGAAAAGGTAGGGTTCCATAAGCAGGTCCTTGTCAACCATGTTGTCAAGGTTGGGTTTGGAATTGTTGTGGTGGCCATGCTTTCCAAGGCATAGGAAAGGTCTAATTTTGTTGGGGGTATTGTTGATTTGAATAATACGAATTGAATTGTTGAGAGGGATCTTGAGATATACCTAAATTCCTCAGCTTCCAAGGTCTTTTTCGTTCAACAAAACACAACTTCTCTGTAGCTTCATGATTTCCTTGGTAGACCACCTTGAGTTCCGGTAGATATGGGTAGTTTTATGTAGCATGATTCTCTACACATATACCACAAAGTTCAATGTTATCTAAAAGACACTCTTTTAAAGGATGTATTTTTCTACATTTTGGACAATAAATCGTTAAATTTGCATTCTCTACTTCTTTGTTTTTTTTACTATTCAATGTATCTAATTGAGAACCAAGAGTAATAATAATATATATTTTAAAATTGTTCAAAAATTTCCAATCTCTTCTCTACTTACCCCAACAGTGGCTAACTTCTTGATTCTAGAGATAGCATCCCTAAGTCCCTTACCATATTTGGACTTTCCTCGAGAGATGTGCATACATAAGTCATGGATTTTTGGATAGGTTAGGTGATAAATATATCCTTTACTTGTTAAGTTAAGCACATCAATTCATTCATCTCTAATCCCATGAAGTCAAATGAATTTAAGAGTATCCAAATCTAGATGATTTTTCCTTGCACTTTTAATAGTATAATGAAATCTTTCTAAGTAATCATCGAGGCTCTCATCTTCCTTTTGTGTCATTTTAAACATTTCCTCTCTCATTCCTCGGTTTGTGCAATAATCATAATATTTTAAAACATTTTTCTCATCTCATCCCATGTTTTTATAGTATTAGCTCCCAAACCCATAAACTAACGTAAAGCAACATCCTTAAGGGTGGATGGAGCCAACTTCAATTTTTTAGTGTTAGAAGAATAATCATAGATGTGACATAACACATCAAATTTGAAAAGAAAAGTTTATGGGTCTTCAGTTATCATACCATGAAAGTTGGGCAATGTTGAAGGTGGTATGTTCTTCATTTGGACTACAACTCTTGGATCCAAAATTGGGAATCCAAATTCATCCTCAACAGTTGATGTTCATGTACCTTATGTCCTTTCTTGTCTTTCATGTCTTTCTTTCCGTTCTTCCTCTCCATCTCAAGGTCCTCTTTTCTCTCCATATCGACCTCCAAATATTACAAACATGTTGTTTTGTCTTACGTGTATAGATTCCTCTGATGAGGTAGAGAATTTTGGTTCCTTAATAGGATTTTCTAAAAATACAATTTCTGGCTGACCACTGATTAATTCTTCCTCTTGAGGATTGGATGGGAGTATGAAAAATTCTTGTGATATTGCTGGAACTTTCTTTGATTTGGAACTACCTTCTCTAACTTTTTCATTTCCTTTTGTTTGTGTAGTCGCGATCCTACCTGACCATCCTCCTCTTGTAACTCTACCTGCAGATGAGTTAGTTGATTGTGTGGATCTTACAGTACCACATGATGGACTAGGTGAATTGGAGGTTGGTGTAATCCTACTACTAGTGAATCTACCTCTAGGATCCATGCATCTATTCATGCATTCCACTTAACATGATTTAAATGGTTGAAGAGAGAGTCACTACAACTCTACTTATAGAAAATGTACAGGTTCTTGCATCTCATCTTACCATCTCTCATACCATGCATTCATTCATATATGCATTTAAAATGATAAAAATATAAACTAATGCCTTTTTCACTTCCCTGGCAATGGCGCCAAAAATGTCAGTGAGTTCAATTAGGTGAACTCTACTACATTAAATCATCAACCTAGGGATCATAAACTGATGAAGTGCATGCAAAATATATGCAGGTCTTAGCTTATAATCTATCTTTGAGTGATTACTTATGAAAAATTAAAATTGTTTGTTGCTTAGTTGCAGAAACAAAGTTTCTGCGTAGCTACAAAAAAACAAAGTAAATGAAAATACTAAGGAAACAAATTTAATAAAAATCACATGAACAATTCTAAACACTTGAAATCATTAACCTATTGGATCATTAGCTATAAAAAAATCATAGGATTTCAATCGTTTGATTAATGAAGGTTTTTGTAACTGAAGTAAACAATCTTTATTCAATTAATAATGTATGTGCATTAGTCTTCCTGTGTGTTGTAAATAGAAATCATAAATGAAATATCGAAAATGAAAGAATATAAATACAAATCCACACAACTGCAAAATTGAAATGACAATAATAGAAATAGAAGCAATGAACTCCTCACTCAGAGGGCCCTCCTACCTCAGTGAACGTTGTGGATAAAACTATAGAAACATGCTTAAGGAACTAAAACACACAACACATATGATTGAAAATAACCAGATCTTTTATATTAATCTCATATCGAAAATACATAATTATAGCAATTTGATATTGTATCCAGTGTGTTTTTCAAGGTTCACATGACTAATATTTGTACATTACAAAGTGAGATCTTGAAGATCCAAAACCCACGGATCCTGAAAAAAAATTAATTATGAAATAACACATATGCATATACAATATCAAATCAAGAAGGTTCATGGTCATATATAATGAATTTATCAACCCATGTATGGAGAAATTCATGACATGTTGCATGAATTTCTCATATTCGATATTGTTGCCACCTTGTGTTGATTTGGTGTGGATCTGACTCCCATACTCTACCACGTGTTCATGTGTTTACCATATCTTTGACTTCTCTACTATGTTGAATTGGTGGTCTCTCGATCTGGGTTGATAGGTGGATGAGCATCTGGTGTTGATTTGGAATTATATCCAACTCACAATCTCAACCTGGAGTGTGTGCAACCATGTAGAACTACAATTCTTCTACAGAAACAATTTAGTGGCTACAAAAATATATTAAAGTTTCTACAGAATCTATGATTCTATAGAGACTTATTAAAGTAATAACTATTTAAACTAATTTTCATAAGGAAGAATAAAAATATGCTAGAATGAAAAATTTACTTAAGATATTCCTTGATATACAAATTTTGTATCTTAGAGAGATAATCATGGAAAAAATGGTAGAATGGAGTGTAAGATAGTTCATCAGCATAGGTTTTGGAGGGAAATTTGTAATAGGACAGTGACAAAAAGAGTGTGATTTGAGGACCCGAAAATGGGTGTAAAATAAGATTTATGATGGTTATCATTATTTAATTGTATTTGGAAGAATTATAAATTGTTCTTGTTTCAGGGGAAAAACCTATAAATGAGGGAATCGAAAGGAAAGAAGAAGATATTGTTACCCCAACCATGTTGATGTCCACTACTCCATCAGGTAATGAGAATTATAATTATAATTTTATTGAACTATCAAATGTAATTTTCAGCATTGATGATTTACAATTTATATGACAATAATCACTAACCATATTACTTTAACCTATTTTTTTTTAGTCGATGTTGTTGATTAAGGTTGGTTGTCATTGATGTCAACCCTTGAAGAAAGTCCGGTAGCGAATTCTGGTAGCACAAAAGTTTGGGTAATGGACCCAAGGTTGTTTCATGTATAATGGTGTTGGCCCTTGTTTATGGAAGTTTGTGAAGATTGAGGAAAGAAGCGTGAAGTGCAAATTGCGCGGAAAACAAGTTGACTGAGATTGAGTCGAAGGGACCAAAAGAGAAGAAAATACAGAGCAAAGTAAGAGAAAGCAAGTCATTGGACAGGGAGATCAAGGAAGATAGATCAAAAAGGAAGATGGATCGTGGACGACTCAACAAGCAGAAAAATCCACCAATTGATGCTTTGGAGCACCTCGCAAGAAAGAAGGAAAGACAGGATGGCGAAACCCTGAAAATGTGAGTCAAGTTGACCTAGGGGTTTGGTATTTAGGATTTTGACACCTAGGTTTTGGCCTAAGGTTGTCGGTGAGCTATTGTAATGTATAAATAAAGGTCTAGAGGACCTCAGTTGTTGTTGTTGTTGTTGTTGTTGATTCAACATTTGTGCATGTTATGAATGATTATTGTTGTTGTGAGAGAGAAGTGTTGTGAGAGAGAGAGAATTCTCATATTGTAAGATATTCAGCTGGGTACGAATATCAACCCTGTAGCTGGGTGCACAAGGAGGGTAGAGAGGAGAAGAGAAAGAAAGAGAGAGATCTACAACCTAAGTGAAGATAGAACTGTATGCTTTCATCTAATATATTATAAGCTCAGTTCTGTGTACGTAGCCCTAGGGAGAGGTTGAAACACGTATATCTTGTTGTTGTGTGTGATTGATGTTGTGTTATTTTGTTCTCTGATATACTATTAAATGAATTATAATGTTATATCTGAGATATACTGTGTGAAGTAGGATTAATAAAGAAAAATAATAACTAAGTCTATGTAAGTGTGTTGCCTTGGACCCACTTTTCACTTCCTCTGGTTGTAGACACCTATGTCTTACAACCCCTATAGCTACATCAGGTGAGACTGTATCTTCTTTGTAGGTGTTGTTGAAAGGGCCAGTAGTTAGGGCTTGTTGGTGCATTGTTAGAATTGAACCCTGGGTCTGCCCCTGTGCCAACAAATGGTTTTGTTGTCGGGACCAAGATCTTCTTGAGGGAATGTCAAGGTGGTTTCCATCAAAGACAAAGATTAATAAGTGGATAGAATAACATGACAAGGACTTCGCTGAAGCTCATAATAAGAACCCTAATACTAACATAGAGGATTGGTTGGGAAGGTATATCTTTACTGATATACATGAGATTTTCTTTGGAGGAATTCATAAGGAGCTATACAAGTGGCTAGCCAGATTAGCAGATACCCAGTTTGAGATCAGACTTAGACCACCTGTGGTCTAGACGTTGGCGTTGATCAAGAAGGTCAAGAGAGTTGATAATGTTGTGTCAAGAGCAATAGATCACTAGTTTTATAGTACCATTGGAGGGTATATCACTGAGTTTCCTATTGATAGAGTAATATCGTATAGCCAAGCAGAGAGATATTTCTTTAAGGGACTGAGAGGAAAAATTTTACACTTCTTGAAGTTGAAGATCAAGATGATATTGCATGATAAGAATATACTGAAGATACAATAGTGGGTCATATTGAAAAATCTAATGTTCAATAATTCAAACAACGACAACGACACAGAGGTCAGACACACGCACAGTGGGAGAAATTTCAGAGAAGTTCCTCTGGTGGACTTGTTTGAGCATAATCATGAACCACCAGCAGAGGAGGAAGGGTTATACAGTGGAGTAGAAGAAGAGATATTGAATGAGGAACATTCAGATTCCGCTAGGGAAGAAGAAGGGAAGACTGAAGAACCTCGTCGAGAAGAGTCAGAAACTCCATGGAATGCATAGACTGTTGAAGTAAGTATTGTTACACCTCATGTTGTTTTAACAAAATTAAGTAACTAGAGTAACCTAAGTTATCAGAACACTCAAAGAAATAGTACAAGTGGTTCAATGCATACTCATTCAGAAACCCTAGGAAGATCTATGGCAGATGAGATGAGGTTACCCACCTTTAGGGGAGATGGATCTGAAGATCCTGATCAGAATTGGTTCTTATGGGAAGTTGTATGGAGTATTAATGATGTCATCAATGAAGCTTTTAAGAGAGCTCAGTTTAGTACTACCCTAAGAGACCATGCACTGAGCTGGTACATGAAGTTTTTCCAAGGAATTGTCCAGCTAAAACCACTGAATGAGATCAAGATTGTGTTGATTTTAGAATTCAAGAAACCCAATTCGGATTCGTAGTGCATCATAGATTTGAAATAAATAAAGCAGAAAGTAGTTGAACCTATTTGGGTGTTTGATCAGAGATTTAACACCTTGACATATCATTTGAGTTTTCAGATTCTAGACGAACAAAATAAATAATGGTTCATTGTTTCCCTCTTACCACACATCAAAGTCCCTCTGATAAAATAGAATATCACTTCACAATCTGAGGTGCTGGAGATCGCCATGAAACTAGAATCATCCCCTATGGGAGAGTCCAACTCAGGTATGAGTCAAATTTTGAGTTAGCTAACTAGATTATCACTGCAGGTAGAAGATATGAAAAAGGATAAGGGAAAAGATAAAAGAGAAGATATTTAGTGTATCAGATGCAAATCAGAAGGTCATGATAAGGATCATTGTCCCCTATTTCGTGAGTACCTGGCTTTAGGAGCCCCGGTCCCTTTGAATCAGGTTACTCTTCCTTGGTGCGAGGTATGTAGAAATAGACATCACCCTGGAGAATGCTATTACATGCAAAAAATATGTCCAGACACCTACCAACCTTTACTGCACATTCTTTAAATATGTGGGGCATGATGAGAAATATTGTAGGGCTTATGACCACTTGCATGAAATATCAAGAGACACCTATAGAATTCAAGGTGAAGTACAACAAGAAGGAAATATTGTGTATTTTAAATCCCCAGGAAGAGGAAAATTCAACCCTTGAGGTGGATTCAGAGGAAGAGGATGAGGAGGAGGCATGGGTCAAGGTCGAGGACAAATCATTTGTTATAATTGCGCACAACCGGGTCACTTGGAAAGGGATTGTTAGAACCCTTGTACCACTTGCAGTTACTGCAACTCATTTGAACATGTCATAGAATATTGTCTTGCGTTATTATCCAAACTTAAGGAAAGACGAGGAGGGAACCAACAAGTACAACTAATCTCAGCAGAACCTCGTGGAGGGGATCCTAGAGTCACCATTATCACTAGAGGAGGCGTTGCTACAAGAGAAGACAGGGTGACTCCAGGGAAGATTACAGGAGAATCAGGAGTTAGAAGAGCTGAGGAGAAGACACAAGAATTTGATCCAAATAAAGAGAAGCAGACATTTGAAGAGGCAAGAAAAGAGTTTGGAAGAAATCAGGCTTCTTCATCAAAGGCACAACCAGAAGTGAGAGAATGTGGAATGCCCTTGGCCTTTAATCAGTCTGCTTCACCTGGAGAAGCAAAAGAGGTAAGAAGACTTATGGAATTCTTATGTACTTGCATTAATTTGATTAAGGATGAAAAATCCATACAAGAACTACAAAATTTGATCAGACAGTATGAGATAGTAAGGGTAGACCCTCTACTAAATAAATCAGTATATCAACTATCCAAAAAGAGAAGGATAGATAAGGAACTACACCTTAATACCCAAATTGGATATTACGATATAGATTATGTGGTCCTTGACTTAGTGTTGGAGGTCAATGTTACGAGGAAGCATACCTAGGCACTGATGGGAAAACCTAAGTCGATCTATTCCCCTATCAGGCTTAGGATGGCTAATCAGCAGGAAGTAAGTCAATTTGGTAGGATGGAGCATGTCCATGTGGACATCGACAAGGTAAGAACATTTGTGGACTTTGAGGTGATTGAGATAGTTGATGATAGTTGTCCTTATCCTTCATTGTTAGGAATTGATTAGGCTTTCAACAATTCCACTGTTGTTAACTTAAAGAAAATAAGAATGGAATTTGAAGGTGATGGCCTTAGGTTCATTGCACCTCTGGATCCTGATGGAGGTTGATCATACACATAACCCATCAGAGAAGAAGACCGCGCATGTGAGCTAGAGAATATATATAAATTGACAGCAAGACAACAGGACTACATTAATCCTACAACAGATGGAAATTTGAGTTGGAAAAGTGACAGCGCATGTTCATCAGACTCAGAAGAAGCACTGGATAACTGGAAGAACAAAATGTATGAAGTTTATGTGCGGATATGTGCCAGATTGACCAAGGAAGTTCATTGGATTGGAAGAGAAGTAAGTACCTTGCCCACATTTGATGGTTTAAATCATTTAGAAACGTTCTTACTGGAATTTGAAGAAGTTGTACCAGTACAACAGAAATTGTTGGCACTGGACAAGGCTTTGAAAACTACTCCAGCAAGATGGTGGGGAACACATAAAAATAACATCACGGACTGGATACGATGTCTCACTTTGATGACAACACGATTTTCAGACAACATTGAAGGATGTGAAGTTAGATACATAGGTCAAATTTTTTTGAAGGACCATGTGCGAGGTTGTGAGGAGGCCTGGAGAAGCATTCCTCAAGAACAGTGAGTGCATAAATTTATCAATACTCTAGACACAACGCCTATCAATTGATATCTTCAAGAAGAATTGTGCCTCACAACTTCAGATTGGTATGGTATGACTCAGAACTTTATAGCTACATTTTCATTTGAAATCCAATACCCTTCAGTAGATCAAGCTCTACAAGTTGTCAAACAAAAAGGCTTTAAGGAGGCACCTAACCTCCCTTTGGAGCAAGAAGAGGATGAATGGATTGAACCTCTTCAAAAATTGAAAGGATGTTACAATATCAATGCCATTGAAGATGATGATCCTAGGAATGTGAACATCACAGAAATGAAAGGATAGAGAGACGTAGAAGGATCAGGAGGCGAACTACCTTTCATTGGCCAGCCGATCAAAATCAAGAAAGTTAATATTGGAATAGAGAAAGCACCTAATCTTGCTAATGTTGGGGATTACTGGGATGATGCCATCATTGATAAGATCACATAATTACTGCATGAATATCAGGACTTGTTCCTAACCAAGTTCAATGATATGAATGGCATAAAAGGGCCCATGGGAGAGATGAATATCCCCTTTATGCCGGATGCAAGGCCAGTTAAGCAGAGACCCTACATATTGAATCCCAAATATAAGGCAAAAGTTAAGATTGAACTAGACTGAATGTTGGAAGAAAGAATCATAGAACTTGTGGAGGAGTCATAATGGATTAGTCCTATGATGGTACAATATAAGAATACAAGAGAGATTAGGATCTGTGTAGATCTCAGGAAGTTGAATGATGCATGTTTGCATGACCCATTCCCTACACCGTTTACAAATGAAGTGTTAGATAATGTAGGAGGACAAGAGGTATATTCCTTTACAGATGGATTTTCATGTTATCACCAAATCAGGATCGCCAAGGAAGATCGCCACAAGACCACATTTGAAAAAAAATGGGGTTCCTACTAGTATACAATGATTCCTTTCAGATTGAAGAATAAACCAACCATCTTTTCCAGGGTGGTGGTCGAAGCATTCAAGGAGTTTTTACATAAATTTTTGGAAGAACATTTTAATGATTGGACTATTTTTAGCTTATTACAAAATCATATTGAATGTTTAAGACTAATGTTGAATAAGTGCAGGCAATGTCAGATTTTCTAAATCTGAAGAAGTGCATATTCTTGTCACCCTTTGGAGTGTTGTTGGGCCATATTGTGTGTAAGAAGGGGTTGCTGGTAGATCCATCCAATATTTTCATTATTGTTGATATACCCTCTCCTACTTCATTTAGACAGTTGTGCACTGTGCTGGGACATACTAGATACTATAGGAATTTCATTAAAGGCTATGCATAGATTACAACACCTATGGAGAAGCTTCTGAAGATATATTGTCAGTTTCAATGGATAGAAGAATGTCAGTAGAGCTTCGACACACTGAAATAGAAAATGGTTACTGTGCCTATTCTAGTTTTCCCAGATTGGAGCAAGGAATTTCATGTGCATGTCGATGAATCTTCTATTGCACTAGAAGAAGTGTTATCCCAACCAAGAGTAGGATATATTGACCACCTGTTAGCCTTTTCTAGTAGGAATCTCTCAATAGCAGAGATAAATTACACCACCACTGAGAGAGAAGGTTTATCCATGGTGTACGTGCTGCAGAAGTTTCATCACTACTTGTTGGGAGGCCACTTTAAGATGTTCACTGATCACTCTGCGTTGAAATACCTATTCAACAAGCTAGTGTTGAGGGAAGAATATGCAAATGGCTATTGTTATTCAAGGAATATGATTTTGAGATTGTGGTCAAGCTAGGGAGAATGAACAAGGGACCTGACCACTTGTCTAGGTTGGATCATGGAGATGAGACTACTAGTTTGGAGGATACACTACATGATGCACAGCTACTGGCCATTAAGAAGATTGATGATGATTTCTCCGAGATAGTCTAGTTCCTTTCAACAGGAATGGAACCTTGCGAATACACAGTCATTCAGAAGAAACATTTGGTAGTGCGCGCTGCAGATTTTTCACTTATAGCCAGACAACTATACAATATGGGACCTGATGAGATCCTGAGGAAATGCGTTATGGAGGCAGAAAGATCACTGATTTTAGAAGAAACAAATGAAGGCATCGCATGAGGACACTACGCAGGGAAAGCAAAAAAGAAGAATATTCTTAGAGTTGGCCTTTGGTGGCCTACTTTACATAAATATGCCAAGGAATACTATAAAGCCTGCGATGTATGCCAAAGAGTTGGGAAGACTTCCCAAAGAGATGAGATGGCCTTAGCACCACAAATGACTTAGCAGGCATTTGATAAATGGGCAATTGATTTTGTGGGACCTATAAACCCACCAGGGAAGGGAACAGGAGCTAGATACATCATCACTGTGATAGAGTATTTGACAAGATGGGCAGAAGCAAGAGAAATTAAGGACTGTAGTGTAATTACAGCTACGCAATTTATATTTGAGGATATCATAACCAGGTTTGGATGCCTAAAGACCCTAATGAGTGATCAAGGCACGCATTTTATTAATAATACTATTGAATCCTTGACTCAAGAATTTGACGTTCATCACCAGAAGAGAACCCCTTACCACCCGCAGGTGAATGGTACAGTCGAAGCCTTCAACAAAATATTGGAGACAACGTTGACAAAGATTTGCAGTGTGAACAGGGATGACTGGGATTTGAGAGTACCAATAGTACTATGGGCCTATAGAACTACTTGCAAGAAGATAATAATGTAGACTCCCTTTAAGTTGGTGTATGGCCTAGAAGCAGTTGTCCCTATGGAATATTTGGTTCCCAGTTGATCTGAAAATAGAAGGCTGACTTGTTATGCTATGCAAGCACCCTCTACCTCATAAAATAAATCTTAACAGGACCTTGCTTCATGTGTTAAAATGTGCAAGAGGGTTTCTGTGTTAAGTTCTTGGTTCTTCTTTGCAATGAATATGTGTGAATAAAGGTTCTTTTACATGCTTAAGTATG
>CBVK0100286521.1:0-22598 GCA_900067695.1 Picea abies
TCCGCTTCTAGAAGGATCTTCCTCTAGATGCTTCTTTTTAGTATAAATAGGAGTCAAGGGTATGAGAACCCTAGCTGGGATATTATTGTAACAAAGCGCTGCTCGATTGGAGGTTGCCCCCTCGAAGAGGCCTGTGAACATTGTTATCTGAATCAAGTGCTATTTCTGTTGCTATTTCGTATATCATTTCTGTGTATTGGGAAGATTATGCTGGATATTTTACTGTTATTCTGTTATTTCTAGCATTTCGTTTCTGTTCTGCATATTTTATATATCTGGTATATTGCAATTTGTGGGCTTGCTCATCCCATATTAATGGAGTATCCTTCTCAAAAATATGTATGAAACCCTTAGTTAAATTGGCATAGTTCACTATGAACCGATGCAGGAAATTATCCTTCCCCTGTAAACCTTGAAGTTTTCAAATGTTGCACGGGGGAGGAAATCGAAGTATTGCCTCAACCTTCATAGGGTCTACCATGATCCCATGCTTAGATACTAAGAATCCTAAAAGATGGCCAGAACTAATGCAAAAGATGCACTTTTGAGGGTTCAACCAAATGCGATAGTAATGGAATCTCTCAAAATACTAATCGAAGGTCAGTATATTTATCTACTCTCTTGTGAGAGTGAGCAACAAGATCATCTAGGTAAGCTTTGACAATATTCTTGAGATCATGAAAAGAAAAGGTCATGGCACGTTGGAAGGTTTCTCCATCTTTTTTAAGGCCGAAAGGAATTTTTTGGTATGAAAAAGTACCCCAAGGATAAACAAGCATCGTCTTATGTTGATCCTTGGGTTTTATTTGAATTTGATTATACCCTGAAAAATCCATCCATAAAATAAAATACTTCGCTTCCCGCGCACTCGCCAATAATCTAGTTAATGAAAGGAGTTGGGAAATTATCTTTAGGACAAGCCTTGTTCAGGTCGCGAAAATACATACATACGTGGATGGTTCCTTATTTTTTATTCACAGGAATGGGTTTGGACACCCATTCAGTCAAGGGAACCAGATAGATGAAACCGTCATTAAGTATCTTCTCTACCTTTTCCTTAATAGCAGGGGCCTTCTTAGGATTAATAGCTCTAAGATGTTGTCGAACAGGTCTAGCATTGGGATAGGTATTAATCTCATGTTCAAAAAAAATTGGGTCGATCCCTGACATCTCTTCATATGGCCAAGTGAATACATCATGAAATTCTTTTAAGAGATCAGTGTAGATCTGAATTTCTTCAGGAAAACAATATGCATCAATATATACATTCTCAATTTTTCCAGGAATTTGAGAGATGTCGATCATGATGGTAGGAGAAATATTTTTCATTTTTCCTTCGGTATAATTACCATGTGTATCTAATGAAACCACAACATGACCAACCATCTCACTCAAGGTAGATCTAAAGTCATCATTTTCAATCCTAAAAAGATCTGGGAGGAAATAGGAGCAATGATGCATATCATTCAAAGGTCTATCAAGACCATACATGGCCTCTAAGATGGCTTCATACGAGGGTAAATTATCGTCGATGAAATAATGTGAACAAGAATATTGCACGACCCATACATGATCTATAACAAGATCTTCCTCGTCTTCTTGCAAGGAGAAAGGATCTAGGTTAGCAGTAGCATCAAGAATATATTAATACGCAATTTTTTTCGCTAACAGTGTCATTGCCATCCCAATGTGTGACTGACATTCGTATGACATAGTGGGAGAATTTAGGTTCCAAGGGTCGTTTAAATATGAAGTATGGAAAGGAATGGACCCCATCGATGAAGAAGACTCAATGGAAATGAAATGAATGCGATGAATTGGTGCCACGAAATCAAAGCTACCCATGAGAGAGGAATGCATTCTGACACCAACATCATTTGTTGCCTACTGAGAATTGTTGATCATAGGGACCAAAGTTCCAACTAATGCATTATTACTAGAATGCACAAAGTACAATTGATCAATCATCACTATTTTCCCTTCGTGAGGTAAACATAAAGTGCATAAAATGGATGACACAATTATTTTCATGGCATAAGTCCAATTAAGACCTAGTAGTAAATTATATTTGAGGGGTGCATCAACCACCTAGACATCAAACTCCACTGTCTTTCCACCTAATTGGACTGAAAAAGTGGGAAGAATTACATGGGATTGAAATGAAAACCCATCAAAAGCGTTCAACATAGTCATAGATTGGGATAGAGTCAGAGAGCCAATGGATTTCCAACAAGTTAGCGACATAACACATGTCGCATCAACTTCATCAATTATAGTGCACTTGATGGTAATTTTTGTGTAATTCACATGGATTTGAAAGGCCACGTGGTAAGGTAAATGAGGCCTATTATCTGTGACTTCAAACTTAATAACCTTTGATCCACATGGGTATATAGATCCTAAAGTAGATAACATGGAATTCCTCTTTGAAGGACACATCTAGAGCACCTCCAAATATGACATCACACAAGGGGTTTGACCTAGATCTTCGACAATCGAATAGTTATGGGTAGCTCTAGAATTAGGATTGTGGGTAGAGCACTTTAGTACTCCTTTCAGAATACAAGGAAGAGGTTCCTGATTTTCAATCTACATGGGTGTTTTCGAAGGAGGAGGAAACTTTGGACCTACAACAATCCATGAAGAATCATAATCATGAGATCAAGTGGCTACATCAATTTGATACTTGACCATATTGACACATAGATGGCCACCTTCATGTTCCGAGGGGTTTTGACTCTCGTTTGATGCATTTTCAGTGTTGGAGGCCCTCGAAGCCATGTGTTGATTATGTGGAAACAAATTTTTCATCATAGCGGGCTGCTGTTATAAGAGCCTCGAGGATCCCTCGATTTTGGGGCATAGGTGGGTAAGAAGATCATCTTTACAAAGTTTACAAAGAAACTTCACCATCTGTTTTTCTTTCTTTCCCTCACCAACATTATTATTCGATCTATCATTGTTAGTTTCGTCCTTGGCTTTGTTATTATTTTTCCCACCCTTACGATTATTACCTCGTCCTTTCCTTCTATTCCCTCCTGGTTGTTGGTTACCATTTGGGTTATCTGAAAACTATACAAAATTCACATCAAGAAACTAAGTGGAAGTGGAGGATGAACCTGAGGCATGCCATGCTACATGATGGCTTAGAGACAAATATTTCAACTAGTTCGTCACCAAATCTGTATAATTAGCATTTGTGAAGCCTATGATGCCATCGACATGAGGCCCAATATTTTTTCTAGGGTCATAGTTTGAATGCGACGCATCAGGAAGAATTCCATTTAACATCCCAAATTTAGCATAAATGAGGTCCAATTGTTGGGATTTGAAAATAACTTCTTCCTCATATGTTACTTCAGATGTAGAGACATCCTTCAAAATATAAGGCAAAAAGGACTTAAGGAACCACTCGAATACAAACTTTGGAGGAATGTAGGCTTTGATCAACCTCTTTCATCTATGCCACAGTTGGATATGCTCTAAGATATGTGTGGCTTTATCTTGGCAGAGGGACAAAAAGAGTTATATGTCAGCATCGTAATGAAATGACAACTGGATGTGGTTGAGAAAGACAAATACCATTTGATTAAAGTTTAAGTATGTTCCCCCCTGTATCTCAATGTACCACTTCATGATGACCCCCATGAGAAGGTGTGCTAAAATAGGCTCAAACAAATAGAATCGTCATTGAAGGAGTTATATGAGCACCAAAGATGAAAAGTAGTGACATGATCACCCAGATCCTTGCCAGTATTTCCTTCGAATTTTGGAATGTTCGAAGGAATATCAGTGGGGAAGGAGGGCCATAATGGATCATGATGCATAGGGTCATTCATTAATTTTGAAAATATGGTAGATTAAGCGTGGCTAGAAAAGGGAGTTGGGGTTGTGGCATATGAGCCCATGCTCCCAGGAAAGCTTGGGATGGAGGGATTGCACACCATCCAGGGTTATGTTATATTCCATGGCATTTTCCGGTAGGATAATATCCTCCTCCAAAATGATTCATAAAAGGTTGTATAAGAACCATACTCATGGAAATGACATAATGAGGGTTATATACGTTGCCCCCATCCAAAGGGGCTCCGGGCTGGGGGTTTCCTATAGTGTGAAACTGACTCCCTCTGAATGGAACTCTAAAGGATAGAGGGGTATTTTCCATAATAAATGTGTTTTTCATAATCATCATGGAAGAAGAGGGGATAAATTATGGAATATAGGAAGTAACTTGTCCGCCCGGCTGAGCACTCCATTCAAGAGCATTGAGACTAGGATTAGGCCTAGAAGAAAAAGGAGGCAAACGTCCAACTGTAGGATCCTTCTAGGGAATATAGCCTCCACCAAAAAAGAGAGGAGCATATGGAAGAGCCATGCCCCTAGGTCCAAAACTAGGATTCACATTATCTGCTGGAATGGAGGATGAGAGTTGCAGCGTTATGTTGGGAATACCAAAAGAAAATGGATTAGAGATCGAAGGTATTGACTGAGAATTGTAACCTGGTGTACCAAAAAGAGATCTGAAAGGGTTCATTCTTATGGGTTGAGTAGAACCCACAGGTTGGGTAGCAGTAGAGGCAGGGATCTCCGACACCCCAAATGTCGAGGTTGAAGGAGTTAAAGGGATCCCACTAATCACAAAAGATATAGGATTCGAAGGACTCCCTGCGACATTAAGGGTTTAAATCAGTACTCATAACTGGATGATCACAAGTCTGGGAGGTGGCGATATATGTACCATGTTATTAACTTTATTCCTTTTAGAAGGTAACTTCGACAACGGCTCAAGATGTTGTGCTAACTTCAAAAAATGATGAGACCTATGAGGAGGATAGTCTTTCTCCACGATGACTCGAGATGAAATATATAAAACCAAATCCTATGGCCAACTAATAGTCAGAGAGAACACCAAGATAAAGCAACAAGGCCAATGCACACAAACAAGATATAGTGGCTGAAAAAGGGGCCTCCTTCACTAGAGTAGGTATGTCTCTCCCAAGAGGGGCCTGAGACTCCCTTCAAAATATTGGAGGTATAATAATCAATTATAAGGGCCTCCCTCACTAGAGTAGCTATGTCTCTCCCAAAAATGGTCAAAGACGACCAATATTTTCTCAAAACTTGGTCAAGGGCCAACAGGCCCCCAACACTCACCTGTGACTCATCCCGAGTCACTCAGATCTGGGAAACGCTCCTTCAAAGGCCTCAAGCTTAGCTCGAGATGACTTGACTTGTTGATTCGCCAAAGCCTCCTGCTCGGCGAACTCCTGAATCAGTTTCTATATAATAGGCCCTTCTAAGCACTATTCCACTGTCGTAACCACTTGATCTAGCTATGAGCTTGTCCTTCAATCTCTTCAAAAATCGTACAGGCTTCATCCTACACCAGTTCTAATCTATGTGTAACTTCCATGATTCTGCTCTGGATGGTAGTAATCTGTTGTTGGACTATACGATTCTTCTGTGATCTCTTCATTTACCCAACTGCAGTTAGTAGCTTCATCTATGCTTGCATGATGGATGCCTGCTACTGCACCTCCTAGAGTTGTTCTTCCAGTTTCCTTAGCTTCGGATCTTCTGTGAGGTGTTCATAGGTTTAAGCACCTTAATCACTCAATTTATTATGGTCCAAGTCGAGGGTCCTGATCCTTCCAACTGTGCTCTCAGCTGCTTCCTCCCTTTGGTCACGCACTTCTTGCGGAGTGCTCGACACTTCTTGGAGCTCTAACTCTATTAGCCGTTCTTGAAGCCGACTTCTTGCGGAGTGCTCGACACTTCTTGGAGCTCTAACTCTATTATCCGTTCTTGAAGCCGCTAAATGGATTCAGCGAGCTTCCCTACTTGTATCTTGACTGACTCTCGTTCCTCCTATGCCAATCCTGGCACAGAGTGAAGTTCTTTAGTCACCACTAATTTGACCACAATCTACTATACAAGAAACTGGTCCTTTTCTTCCTGTATCTTCTCATTGTTCTACTTGAACATCGACCAAATTTCATCTTTCTCTTTCTCATAGGCAATTACACGGGACTGCGCAACTTGAAGTTTCTCCATGAGCTCCTCCTTTTCTTTCTTCAAGGCTTCTGTAGCATGTTCCTTTTCTTCTTGGACTCGTTGAATTCGAGCCTCTATTGCATCTGATAATCTTTGTAATTGAGCGGGCTTGTTCCCCAATTATGTAATTTTTGACAAAGAAGGCGCAGTAGGTACTGCACAACTCGAATGGATGACTTGTTGTATCTCTTTTAGCTCCTTCTCTATTCTTTTATACAATTTCTCCTGCTTTGCTCCATATCGCTACAAGATATCTTCTGAAGCATCCTCCATGGCTGCAATGACTACAACGACATCGTCTTCTGTGAGCATGGACTTCATCTTAGTCTTATTGGTGCATGTCTTCTTTCTTGCCGATGGTTTCTGTGGAGAAACCTTCCTTTTCTTTGATGTTTCGGCCTCTGTAAGGGGATCCTTCGACGGTGTAACTTCGCCTTTTCCTTTATTTTCTCATTCTTCCCCTCCTCTTTCTTGATTTACTTTGTCCCCTCCTCCTCCTATGAGTGATTTAGGCCCATTGTCTTTTGAGGTGGTGTCCTCCTCATCGGTCTCTATGTTCTGCACTTCCTCCTTTTTCTTATTTTTCTTCGTGATGCTCTGCTTGGCATGCTCAACCTAGCTGACCAAGGGGCTTCCAATGATTTCAGGGTCGGAGAGTTCTATATCGTCAACTAGTACAAGGAAATATGTTAGCCACTCTTTGGTGATATCCTCCATATCTTTGTCGGTTAATTTATAAAAGTATTGTAGCTCCTCCTTGCTTTCATCCCTACGTGCAGTGATATAAATAAAGTGTTGATCTGCGTGGAACTTCGCTAGTGGCCTATACTCGTGAAATGTGTTCGATTTCATTCATGGAAATGCCTCAATAGCATGCTTCAGTTGTTGGTAGTAGGAATGGAAGACATCGTTTGACTTCCACTTCTTCGACATGTCATTCTTATACCACAAGGTGGAGAACCTTGCGGCCAATGGCTCTGATGGCTCAACTTCTGGAAATTTTTCTCCTTCCCACATCTGCCAAGTGACAAATGCAATCAATACCAGCAACGAACTAAAATGGAATTCATAGCCCTAGTACTGTGCTTCATGACAGTATTTCTCGAGCTCATTGATAAGGTAACTCGCCCAATTCATTTGCATCCCCTCCATGCATTTTCTTGTGAGGACCACTATGAATCTTGTGACCTATGTGGGATGGTTCTTTCTGATGAGCTTGTCATTTCTAGCCATTATGGGGCGTCATTCTAACGGTCGGGGTGACTCCAACGGTCATATCGCTTGGTCGTGGAGAAGTCCCATTCTGCATGGTTATGTTTTTCCAGCGACGTTCAAGGCCTGCAATATTTCCTCCTGTGAAGTCTTCTCTAGTACTTCTTGTAGTTTTTCTAATTTGGCTTTCTTCTTATTGAGATTTCTTTCCTTCTTTCTTGTGATATGAGTCTTTGGATTCCTCTTTCCATTCTTATTATTATCTTCTCCTAGTGGGGGGACTTTGCACTATTGATGTGCTCTTATAGACTCCGAGGTTAATGTCCCTTATCTTACTATTTCTGAGGTGGCTATACTTCTTTCTTACATGGACATGTTCTTCAAGCATTCTTGTGTTCTTTCAAATTTGATAGTTAATTCTTTGGCCCTTTGTTTTTGCGACTTATCTTCTTGTTCTTCTATTAGTCGCTCTATTTTTCTGGTTATGAATTCCCTTAGTTCTTGCTTTTTCTTCTCTGTAGCTTCCTCCTCTGATTTCCTTCTGATCTGATCCTTCTCAATCCAAGTCTTACCTAATAAAAGTGGAAAAGGAGCATTGTCCTCAACAAAACTAATAACTTCAAAGTCCTCTTATGTCGATGTTTCATGAGAAATCATAGGTATATTAGTAACTCTTCCACATAGGGTTATCATCTTTCCTTTAAACAAGCCTATCCTTCCCAATGAAGTTATCATAGCATGATTTCCCAAAATTTCCCAAGTGCTTTCTGGCATAAGGAAAAGATGTGAAATGATCTTACTCAAGCATTTTCAAATTCTTCTTGGCTAAAGAAAAATAGACGATAATATCACCCTATGTTTATAGCCAACAAAAATAACATCCAAACTAACAAGTATTAATTACAAGTGCTTAGGCTAGTCTTTTATCAACAAAAAGCTTGTTGGAAATCTACTTTTTATGTAATTTTCTGGGCATATCAGTTGCTGAAATAAATGTAAAGATAGAAGAAAATTCACCAAGATAATAATCAAGATAGATGAGACATAAAGAAATCCTTTATTCCATTCAAATTCACCAAAGAGCCATTTTCTTTACAAAATCTCATGCATAAATTTTGGACCAAAGTCAAACTTAGATGTCCCTGATGGAACATACAAAAGCACCTCTGAAAGAAAACCAAAACTGAACTCTAAAAGTCGGATCATCTTGCCACATATTGTTACCCACTCGACTCTGCACAATAGCCTTTTTCAGTCATGAAAACTAATTCACAAACATACAAGTCTACACAAACTATCAAAGATAGATCAACACATCAAAATAAAAAGTGTCTGAATGATGTGATTCAGCCCTAAATATTATTTTCTACAATAAGACCCTGCTATCATAAAAGAGAATTGGGCTTGTGATTAATAGATGAATGAATGAAAACGGAACTATCTCAACATAAACTCAAAGATAAAACATTAGTATGCTTATGCTTCTATCCTCCTCTTGTTCCTCCCTTTCCCTTGATTTTAAAAAAATTAGAATTGATTGAAGTAGTTGAACCAACTTATTAGTTAAGTTACTTAAAAGACTCAACTAACTTTAGTTAGGGGGAAGAGTAATAATTATAATAAGGGTTATAAATAAAATAATAACTAGTAGGTGAGACACCTTGTGACTCCCTTTAGATCATAATAATCATAACAATCATAACATAACCATTAGTTAAGTAAAACACACCTCCATGTGTCTCCCATCAACATATTCACTTTTGGCAAATTTATCTCATGAAATTTGAAATTATTTTCAAAAATATTACTCATATATCCAAAATAAAACATGTTGTCCAAAATTTCCTGAAGTCAACTATCATTAACAATGAATAAAAATAAAACTTAAAAACCATATTTCCCAGTCTACAATGCAACCCTTCCTTGATTGTTGTTTTCACTTCTTGATTTTCCTGAATTTTCCTTTGGCTGTGGAGAGCCTTTAGGACTAATCTCATTGATCATGTGGGAACAATCGTCCCTCAAATGCATCCAAGAAGAAATGGATTTATTAGAGTCATTGTAGGGTGAGGAAGGGGTAGCAGTGGCTCTTCCTTTATTAAGGGCATGGTGGGCCTCAGTTTTCAATCTCTTGCTAGCATGGGAGGATTTCACTGGAAAGTGGTCAGGGGCATCTTGGGCAATGGGGTTAATAAGCGAAGGAGTAGGCAAGGACAAGTTGGTCTAGCCACGATGTTGGGAGACTGTCGGGTGGACAATCTCCTACCATCCATCATTTTATGGGACCTCAGGTTGCAATGAAACACGAGGAGGTACGGGGATACTGGGGGCTTGTGGGGCTTCAAAAGGAGGCCTTTCAGTCTTAGGTTGGACTATTCCCTACCCAATCCAATTGAAAAATCTGGCATGAAACAATTTCCCAAGATCTTGTGAATAAACATCAAAATGTATGGAGTACGTGGGCCTTCTTGGGCCTCAGTTCCAATTACCTCTACCTTTGTTTCCTCGTCCATGGCTACCTCGACTGAAAAAAATCATCCTGAATGTGTGATTGATTAGCAAATAGTCTTTTAAATAACCATAAATGACAACTCTTAAAAATATGAAATAGATTTGGCTCAGCAATGTATCAGACTCATGCAATCCAATCCATACAATTTTTTTTATTGTTTATCGATGAGCATGGGGTGAAAAGGGTTATGGGATATGTGGGGGGTTTGTATTGAGAAAAACATGATACAATGAGGGGGAAAAGAACATGGTTACTTCTCAACGATAACAACAATCAATTGCAAAGAAAACCAATACAACATACCTATAATCCATACAAGACACTGTCACCTTCAACTATTTTAACACCAAAATTCTCTTGACTGTAGTCAATCTCGGAACAAGGAGTGAAAAAATGAATACGGGAAGGTGATGGGATTTGTAATTAGCAGAAAATGAAATAATGTAAGGGAAGAAGAACGATTACTATTCATGAAATTAATTAAGTGATCCATAAAACATTCTGTGAAAAGAGATGCACCAACTAACAATCATTACAACCAAATATTAATTACCATGTATTTAACTAGTTCATTGTTCATAATCAGATATCCAATACAGTTCCATCACAAGACAGTATGCATTTCACACAATCTGTAAAGGGGATTTTGTTCCTTTCTTGCATCTTATAACAATTTTCAAACAGTAACCATTCCCAATCTGTCAACCATCAAAACCAACCACTTCCCATACATTACTTCAATCAACAACTATACTCAAAGTCATGTTTCCAAAATTGACAATGAAGTCACACTATCACTACAATCGGGCCTATCATTTTAAATGCAATGATATTCATTAAACATATATAGGCAGTAACCAAATAATCAATATCAAATTGCAAAACCCGAATTGGCACTTAAACAGACAACAACCACCATTCCAACACAAGCTATGCGCCAAATAATTCAATCATGTAAGTGTAACTCCATCACTATCCAATCCCAATTTAATGTGACTCTAAAAAGTTGGGCCACCCATCCAACACGATGAGGTATCTACAACAATCCTATCTCAACAAACGGTCAGGTTGCAACAAAAACACACTTAAAACCCTGAGTGTGAAACCCAAGCCATCCATCTTATACACAGTGTGCAGCCATTAAAAAATGATGCAACATTTCCATTTACAAAACCAAACACATAGTCACGACAATAAATCAACCCATCGTGTTGAGACATCAATCTAATACAATATTGCTTCGATTTAGTCACACTGTAATCGACTATGCTATGTACACTCGGCTTATACAATCAGACAATCATAAGCATGCAATGGATGTCATTCATACAGTCTTCCTGGTTGCAATAACCAATGATCCCCAAAAGAAACTAACAGATATCATGACAGAAACACCACACACAAAATGTGGTATGCATGAGCAACATCAAGCATTTGTAACCAATGCCAGCTAATCATCCAAACAATTATTGGCACAAAAATACCAATGACTATGTATCAACCAACCAATCCACCACTGTCATAAAAATCAATTGACCTAACAAGCTGTGATAACCACACATTAATTCGAATTGGGGCAGTGACCCTCTCCATTAAACAATACTGAGTTATTAGACATAAGGAAAGCGACTATGTAAATGAGTTGTGCAAATAACAAGCAAGGTTTACCATTGTTATACAAAGGCAATAACTAAATGCCAAACCAACATGACTGTCATATGGCCAACTGGGTGAGTCTATACTCAAACCAATCGATGATACATTCAATCCACCATCACCCATAGTAAACTTGACATGCCCAACAATATTCTCTACACAACTTCAAACTGGAGGCTAAGGGTTTGTTCTGTAGACAACACAGGGAGAAAAGAGCCAACTCCTTGTAGTGGTGAAAACTCCAAGGCCAATGATGCATACACAAAGATAACCACGAATCATTCATGGATAGGTAACAAATCCATATCAGGGGGCCATAACAAAAGGTGAGGCTCTAATTCAGCCTGGAAATGTTATTTAACACACACAAGGTATAACCCTCATGCACTTCGATCAAACAACCATTGTACTAAGGTGAAGAAAGGTCTGAGTAAGAACAAAAAACCCACTTCGCGACCCTTAGTGGTGGAATCACCCAATGCCCAAGCGAACAAAACACAGTGACACAGAATGCCTTCAACCATTAAACCCATAAAAGCCAAAGATTGGATATGGTTTCGCAGAGCAAGAACAATAATTTTAGAATACGTAACCAGAATAATTATGCAACAGGGGGAAGTGAGCGGATTTAATGGAAAGATGACCAAGAATTTTGGAATACTTCATGAAAAGTGTTAAGTATGAGGGGTGTTTACCACTATATGCATAATCATTCAATTGGAATCTTCTCTTAACCTTCAAGGAGGAAAAATTTTAGAGTTGCTCTCAAAATCTCAATGGATGAAGAAATGGAAAGAAGAAGCAAGAAATAATCAATTCCTTATAAGACAACAATGGAAATATGTAACAATTTCAAGGGTCCTTCAGAGGAGACATCATAATGGTTGTGCAAGCTTGATTTTTATTGACTAACAATGCTTTGCAAGAGTGTCACTGTGGTAGGATAGATCCAACATCTTATTTTGACCAAACACTAAAGGATGATAAGGAAAAAAATCATAACAGAAGTAACAATGCAGAAATTAAAACAACAACAATAAAAGACACCAAAAACAACAAGGAAGAAAACTTAACTCAGAAGGCAGAAATCAAAGAACTGTAAGCATAGAGAAGAATCACAAAAATTGAAAGCAGAGCTAGGCTACTAGTATACAAAAATCCAATCAGCATTAGAAATTTTCACACTGTCCCCTCACAATACTTCAAGCGAGGACTGTTACTATTGTAGGAAAACAATTGTCTCTGTAATTTCCTTAAAATCTATGAGTTAGTGTCCAAGACAAAGATAATTTGGAAAGGACCCAACACTTGAAATTATGATGTAATTATCATCCCTTTGACGCACATGATTAAATCATCAAGATAAGCATGGATATTGACCAATTCATTGAAAGTTGTGTGTATAGGCCTTTTAAAGGTGGTACTTGCATCAAATAAGCAAGGAGGCAGGCATTTTTAAGGCATAGTATCGCAATTATTAATAAAAGTGGTTTTTTGAACATTTTCCCTTTTTACTTTGATTCTCTTGTAACCAAACAAACTGTCAAGTAAGGGCCTTAACTTTAACTCTACAACCTGTTGCAAAAACATTCCCATATTGAGAGGAGGAAATGGATTTCTCATAATCGTTTTCCTGAAATTTCAGACACTAATACAGGTTCTAATATCATTAGTGATCCTCGAGGTCGGTTCCCAATTTGAAATCCATTCAGGGTGGACTGAGAAAAACATTCCATCCCTTAAGAGATCTCTCAACTCACTTTGAAAGGGTGCTTCCAGTGCAGAGTTAACAAGTCCTTTTTTTTCCTAGATAGTTACATAATATGTTGAACAAGACCAGGATCAAAACCACGAATATCCTCATAAGACCAAGAAAAAACCTTTTGAGATTCACCGATTATCCCAGTGGACCCCATCTCTTCTTTAACAGAACATTGGACATTTATTTGAATATTCTTTGAAGACTCAAGTGTCCTAATGTTCAGGAGGATGGCTTCAACCACCTTCTTTCGTAACTCCTCTTCTTTCTGTTTTTCATTATTGCCTACAACACTCAATTAAAACAAACTCTCAAGAGGAGTCAATCCCTCAAGATTCTTATTACTTTCCATGGGTATAATATGCTCGAGCTTAAGAGGTTTATTTTGAATGAAAGAACAAATGCTCTCATCATTAGGGATGGCCTTCTAAGATCCTTCATTTTCAGGGATGTATGGACTATGTAGAAATTGAAAATCACAATCAGGCCTATCAGGCAAAATTTGGTGATTAGGAGAGGCTACAAATACAGCTAATTGATCATCCATTGAATTCGACTCCTTCTTAATATGAGTGATTTTGAAATATATAAGGTTTGAGACAAGTGCCCAAATAGTTTGGGAGTGTCGTTCCATCAACTTGTTGCTAGGAGAGTATATCTTATGTATCAGGTTCACAACAAGCTTATAATTTTCGAAAAATGAAAGGTGACCACAACCGAGATTAAGGGCGTTCTCAATGCCCAATAATAAAGCTTTGAATTCAGCAACATTGTTTGAACAAGCAAACTCTAAACTGTAAGACAGATTATGAATTCTCCCTGTAGGAGAAACCAAGATAACGCTAGCCCCATTACCTTCACTAGAGCATGAACCATCAAAGTGAATATGTCATATATCATCATCTAAATCAATTTTTTCCAAAGGAATATTATCCTCTTCAACAAAGATGGAATAAACTCCTAGGTGTTCTTCGATATAGTTTACACTAGATTGTGGAACACTCTCTATGTAGGGTGAAATTATTCCCTCTCTAAGGACTATAATATTCTTACCATTCCAAGGAATAGATAAATGTGTCCCATCAAGCAAGAGGTATCCACCTGTTGAGGCTTGCCAATCTCTCCCCAAGATAATTGAGTAGTTTCTTACAGGCATATCAATTACCTGAATGTTGAGGGTTTTCCTTATCTTAGGATGAGCGCATAAAACCAAGGTTACATCCTTAATCTTCCCTATGGTTGTTTGTTGTAGAATATTATAGGAGAGCATGCTTCTGGCATTTTCATTTGTACAAGACAATCCTATCTCTTCCATAATAATCTTCAACATCACACTTGGGCCTGAACCACCATCGATGAGGCAACAATGGGCAATATTATCCATGATCTTTACAAAAATATAAAAAAGGAGATTTTTTACAGGGTATCTAAAGTTATGTACACCTACTTTATTTACAGAATAATCCTCTTCGTTTACCTCTTCAGAAATATTGGCTACAATGAAAGATTTTCCTTCCATGAATTTTTTTAGATGCATCTGTTGTTCAGGGATGACAACCATGTCTAGGAGGGTTGCATATGCTTTGATGTTGACCAATTGATTCAATATATTGTATTTGGAAGAGCAGAGAGGGGGAGTGATTCCTTGACTCTCATGAAACTTAGGAACCTAGAGCGTAGCAGTGATTGAGGATGAGCTCAGGCTAGAAGAACTATGAGGAGGATCAAATTTTCCCTTGGGAGGGTAGGATTTGTTCCTAGTTTTGATGACCATGACATCCTCTGGCTCTGCAAAGTCTAGGAAAACAATAGTATCTTCTAGCATTTTACCAAAGATCTTATCTCTGGCACTCTTCTTTACCTCACATCTGGTTTCCTCATGATGTTCCTTGCAAAAGTTACATCAACTCCGAGGTAGGATAGCTTTAGGATGAAAATTTTTCTCAATCGGATTTCTACAGGGGGGTGTAGAAGAGGATGAAGCTCCAGGGGTGAGAGGGGAGACAGTACCCTTCTGCTAAAATGCTATCATACAATTGTTCATATCCTGTACTAGTTGTAGGAGAGCAGACATGTATGTCTGTCTAACCGATTCTCCTTGGGGAAGACCAGTTCTTTCAATTTGTTCTTCATACTCTGAGCAAGTATGCAGAGTTGAACCGAGATTATCGATGGTATTTTATTCAAGCCTATGATGGTATGGGGAAGGAAATGCATTGTAGTAATGCATGAAAGAGGCTTGGTTCTGAGGGTGGATAATTTCATGGATTTGATTGTACAACTTGGTGAAATGCAAGTTGAAAGACCGGATGGTCTCACGATCCTTATAGGTGACATTATTGTATTCCCTTAAATTCTCTGCAGGTCTTTTGGATTGCCCATAAGTGGATCAGAACCAATAAATTAACTCCTCCCAAGTAGACAGGAACTTAGGGGAAAGATCAAAGAAATCGACCGCAACCTTTCCTTCCAAGGAATTGACGAACAAGCACATGAAAGTGTCATTGTCGTTATCCCCTCTCTTATGACAAGCATCAGAAAATGCCACCAAGTGTTTGTTTTTACTGACATTGTTATTTCCTGAAAACATAAGCAAGTTCTCTTTAAACTTCGAAAGTGGATGAGTAGCAAGTGTTTAGTTAAGAGGATAGGACACATGCCACGGTGTGGTTGTGGTGTCTTCTTCGAACTAAAAAATGCCATACCTTTTAATGACTTTAGTGGGGTTTGTGGTAGATTGTATAGGGATATGGTGGTTATATGAGCTACCAATCACTGACAAAGATGAATATTGAGAAGATGGATCACTTCCAGTGCCACCAGAGCTACCACTAGATGCCATATTGTGGATGATAGATGAGGGAAAGAAAGACGAGTTGGATGAATCAGATAAAGTTCTCCTTAGAGCATGTTGTTTGGCAGATCACACAATGTTTCTTCTTCCTATTTCAGCAATATAATTGATTTCGGGTGACAAGCCTCTTCTTCTTCTAGAAGGACAAGAGTCTAAGGACATGAAAGAAAGGATAGAACTTGAAGAAACAAAGGGTTACTGTTGATTTCTAGGTTGTCTATGTCTAGCCTCTAATTTTTCTCGAGAACTGATATCTTGTTCAATTGCTGCCCAAGAATGGTTAATCTCATCACAGTTATTGACAGTGTCTAAAATAGTATGAAACAAGTTCAAAGCAATGCTGGTTTGGTCTTGGATATCGGGCTCAAGATTGGGCTGCCTTGCAACAGGAACAGTCATTAATAGAAAAACAGTCAAAGAATCAATTTCAGAAAAGAAAGATGTATCGATGAAAATCGAGTATAAAAATTAACCAGAGAGATATCAAAGATCTCCCCAGTATTGTCGCCAAATAAATGTTGAGGAAAAGATGTGAAATAATCTTACTCAAGCATTTTCATATTTTTCTTGGCTAAAGAAAAATAGACGGGAATATCACCCTATGTTTATAGCCAACAAAAATAACATCCTAACTCACAAGTATTAATTACAAGTGCTTAGGCTAGTCTTTTATCAACAAAAAGATTGTTGGAAATCTAGTTTTTATGTAATTTTCCGGACATATCAGTTGCTGAAATAAATGTAAATATAGAAGAAAAGTCACCAAGATAATACTCAAGATATATGAGACATAAAGAAATCCTTTATTCCATTCAAATTCACCAAAGATTCATTTTCTTTACAAAATATCATGCAGAAATTTTGGACCAAAGTCAAACTTAGACGTCCCCAATTGAACATACACAAGGACCTCTGACATAAAACCAAAACTGAACTCTAAAAGTTGGATCAACTTGCCACAGATTGCTGCCCACTCGACTCTGCACAATAGCCTTTGTCAGTCATGAAAACTAATTCACAAACAGACAAGTCCACACAGACTATCAAAGATAGGTCAACGCCTCTGAAGAACAAGTGTCTGAATTATGTGATTCAACCCTGAATATTGTTTTCTACAATAAGACCCTGCTATCATAAAAGAGAATTAGGCCTGTAATGAATATGAATGAATGAAAACTAAACTATCTCAACATAAACTCAAAGAGAAAACCTTAGTATGTTTTTGCTTCTATCCTCCTCTTGTTCCTCCCTTTCCTTTGCTTTTAAACAAATTAGAATTGGTTGAAGTAGTTGAACCAACTCATTAGTTAATTTAATTAAAAGACTCAACTAACATTAGTTAGGGGGAAAAGTAATAATTAAAATAAGGGTTCTAAATAAAATAATAACTAGTAGGTGGGACCCCTTGTGACTCCCTTTAGATAATAATAATCATAACAATCATAACATAACCATTAGTTAAGTAAAACACACCTCCTTGTGTCTCCCATCAACATATTCACTTTTGGCAAATTTAGCTCATGAAATTTGAAATTATTTTAAAAAATATTACTCATGTATCCAAAATAAAACATGTTGTCCAAAATTTCTTGAAGTCAACTATCATTAACAATGGATAAAAATAAAACTTAAAAACCATATTTTCGAGTCTGTGATGCAACCCTTCCTTGATTGTTGTTGTCACCTATTGATTTTCCTGAATTTTCCTTTGGTTGTGGAGAGCTTTTAGGCCTAATCTTGTTGATCATGTGGGAACAATCATCCCTCAAATGCATCCGAGAAGACACAGATTTGTCAGAGCCATTGGAGGGTGAGGAAGGGGAAGCAGTGGCTTTTCCTTTATCAAGGGCATGGTGGGCCTTAGTTTTCAATATCTTGTTAGCATGGGAGGATTGCACTGGCAATTGGTCAGGGGTAGTTTGGGAAATGGGGTTAATAGGAGAAGGAGAAAGCAAGGACAAGTTGGGCCATCCACGATGTTGGGAGACTGTCAGGTGGACAATCTCCTGCCATCCATCATTTTTTGGGACCTCGAGTTGCAATGAGACATGAGGAGGTACGTGGATACTGGAGTCTTGCAGGGCTTGGAAAGGAGTCCTTTCAGGCCTAGGTTGGACTATTCCCTGCCCAATCCAATTGAAAACTCTGTCAATAAACAATTTCCCAATCTCTTTTGAATCAACATCAAAATGTATGGAGAACCTGGGCCTTCTTGGGCCTCGGTTTGAATTACCTTTACCTTTGTTTCCTCGGCCATGGCTACCTTGACTGAAAAACACATCCTACATGCATGATTAATTAGAAAATAGTCTTTTAAATAACCATACATGACAACCCTTAAAAATATGAAATATATTTGGCTCAGCAATGTGTCAGACTCATGCAATCTAATACATACAAATTGTTTTACTGTTTATCAATGAGCAGTGGGTGAAAAGGGTTTTGGGATATGCGAGGGGTTTGTATTGAGAGAAACATGATACAATGAGGGGGAAAATAACATGGTTACTGCTCAATGACAACAACAATAAACTGCAAAGAAAACCAATAAAACATCCCTGTAATCCACACAAGACACTGTCACCTTCAACTGTTTTAACACCGAAATTTTCTTGACTACAATCAATCTCAGAACAGGGAGTGAAAAAATGAATATGGGAAGGTGATGGGATTTGTTATTAGCGGAAAATGAAATAATGGAAGGGAAGAAGAACAATTACTATTCATGAAATTAATTAAGTGATCCATAAAACATTATGTGAAAAGAGATGCACCAACCAACAATCATTGCGAAAAAATATTAATTACTGTGTATTTTAACTAGTTCATTGTTCATAATCAAATATCCAATACAGTGCCATCACAAGACAGTATGCATTTCACATAATCTATAAAGGGGATTTTGTTCCTTTCTTGAATCTTATAACAATTTTCAAATAATAACCATTCCCAATCTGTAAACCATCGAAATCAACCATTGCCCATACATTACTTCAAACAACAACTATACTCAAAGTCATGTTTCCAAAATTGACAATGAAGTCACACTATCACTGCAATCGTGCATGTCATTTTAAATGCAATAATATTCGTTAAACATATATAGGAAGTCACCAAATAATCAATATCAAATTGCAAAACCCAAATTTACACTTAAACAGACAACATCCACCATTCCAACACAATCTATGTGCAAAATAATTCAATCATGTAAGTGTAACTCCATCACTGTGCAAGCCTAATTTAATGTGACTCTAAAAAGTTGGGCCAACCATCCAACATGATGAGGTATCAACAACAAGCCTGTCTCAACAAACGGTCGGGTTGCAATAAAACCATGTGTAAAACCCTTTGAGTATCCCTAAGTGTGAAACCCAAGCCATCCATGTTATACACGGTGTGCAACCAACAAAACACCACGATGCAAAATTTCCATTTACAAAACCAAACATGTAGTCATGGAAATAACTCAACCCATCATGTTGAGCTATCAATCTAATACAATATTGCTTCAATTTAGTCACACTGTAATCGGCTATGTTGTGTACACTCAACTTATACAATCAGACAATCATAAGCATGCAGTGGATGTCATTCATACATTCTTCCTAGTTGCAATAACCAATCAGCCCCAAAAGAAACTAACAATTATCATGACATAAACACCACACACACAATGCGGTATGCATGAGCAACATCAAGAATTTGTAACCAATGCCAGCTAATCGAAACAATCCTTGACACAAAAATACTAGTGATTGTGTATCAACCAACCAATCCACCATTGTCATAAAAATCAATCGACCTAACAAGTTGTGACAACCACACATACCCATGAATTAATTTGAATTGGAGTAGTGGCCCTCTCCATTAAAAAATACTGAGTTATTAAACATAAGGAGAGCATCTGTGTAAATGATTTGTGCAAATAACAAGCAGGGTTTACCATTGTTATACAGAGGCGGTAACTAAATGCCAAACCAACATGATTATCATATGGCCAACTGGGTGAGTCTGTACTCAAACCAATCGATGATACATTCAATCCACCATCACGCATAGTAAATGTGACAGGCCCGACAGTCTTCTCAACACAACTTCATACTGGAGGCTGAGGGTTTTTTTTGTAGCCAACACAGGGAAAAAAGAGCCAACCCCTTGTAGTGGTGAAAAATTTGAGGCCAATGCTGCATACATAGAGAGAACCATGACTCATTCTTGGGCAGGTAACAAATCCATGGCAGGGGGCCATAACAGAAGTTGAGGCTCTAATTCAGCCTGGCAATGTTATTTAACGCACGCAGGGTATAACCCTCGTGCACTTCGATCAAAAAAACAATGTATTGAGGTGAATAAAGGGCCAAGTAAGAACCAAAAACCCATGACTTGACCCTTAGTGGTGGAATCACCCAATTCCCAAGCGAACCAAACACAGTGACGCAGAATTCCTTCAACCATTAAAGCCATAAAATCCAAAGAATGGATATATATGCGAACGCATGGGGACAACCAACTGACCCAAGACCAACAAAACTCTCCCACTAAACCATCAAGGATAACAGAGAGCTAGCACCCAGGGTAACCAATAATTTCTATGGATTCAATATTATTGCAGAAAGAACCATCAATGCTTCATTCCAAGAACACAATTTTACACAGTTGCAGCACTTAAGGAAAACACAACCCAATACACCCGAGCCATTAATCATTTCATAATCAGTGAAGACTCATGAATGGACAAAAAAATACATACCTGTAATCAAATTCCTTAAAACGAGAGCTCGTCAAGCGGTTCCTCTCTGCTAAGAAGTTGGATCATAACCACAGCAGCAAGGTCAAACAATAGCCCAACTAGGGTGGCGACTAACGGAAGGATTAAAGGTGGCGTGCAGTAAATGAACATCACCTTCACCCAAAATTCATTTACTCATCAATACATGCCAACAAGCTTTTAATTAATACCATTAATTTAACTTTGCGTCAGAATCTACATCCATTGCTTTCCAAATGCACTATCCACATCATATATCCCATTTCACATTATATATAACTAAAAAAAATCATATAACTACTAACATCCATTACTTTGTCAAATGAGCCACCAACATCCCATTCATCCAAATATACCATATGTATATCGGCCACATAACTTAATTAAATTGCATGGCCATTAAAATACTAGCTATGATTTAACCATAACTATTAAGTATTTCATGCATATAGTATAGTATATAGGATAGTTTAAATTCTTCCCCTTTGCAACTGTTGCATTGTTCCCTATTTCCTTCCAATTGTTAGTATGTGGTGTAATTAAATTGCAGATTTAGATCCCCTTTTCTTTTTCATTTGTTATAGTAATTTTTCCTTTCCTCAAACTCCCTTTTATGTGTTTTCACTAGCATGTTTGTTGTGTAGGTGCGATAAGAACAGGTGGCAATGATATCAATGAATAGCATAGGTCGTAGTAACATAAGGAACCAAAATTTCATAAGCTCAAACCCTAGCCCATAACAAAATATCTCATCAACCATGTAAGTCGTGTCATACATCATCACAACATAAAAAATGAACAGATCTGATCTTCAATAGTTCAAGGGGGTCCCACCTACTAGTATTCTTTAGATTTTATAATAAAAGCCTTTAGCAACACTCTACGAGTAAAACTTCATTGACAATTTTAATCATCAACAAGATTCACATGTGTTTCTTCATCCAATACATAGTCTATGTCGAAGTCTTCTATTCTTGTAACTATGCGTTGTTTTTCTTTCAAGATTTCCGGTAAACTAATGTCTCTGTGATGATCCATTACTTCTTTTAATTGCATTAACATAGTCTAAGATTTCTCTGATTCTTTCTCTTTATGATTCTTAATCTCTTGTCCCTCTTCATAATTTTATTGTCTCGTGTTCATATTTTCAACTTTAGCAATCATCCTTGGGAAATCCTCAACCTCATGAACAATAGATTTACAACAAAGACAAATAGGGCCTGTACTAGGGCATTCCTTAGCAAAATGTCATAGTTGTCTGCAATTATAACATAGTGTCAATCCTCTCTTTATTTTAAATGAGCTCTAACCTTTACTATACTATGCACTGGGATCACAGTGTTGGACCTGCAATCTGCAAAAAAAAATTATAGGTTCCTGCATCCACTTATTAGTCCAAAAATTCTTTCTATGCATAGGAATAACATATCTTTCTCTATTTCTATAGAATTTATTCAAATCAGATCTTTCTTATAACTATTCCCTAGTTTTCAGACTAGGACAAAATCTATCAAACATACCTAGATTCATACTTTCGAAGAAAAAATTTCCACTTATCTTACCCTTACTAGAGCATAAATATTTAAGATCCTACCTCTTTTCTTCAGATATGGTTTCTTTCTTAGCATAGATCTTCGCAAGTAAAGTAGAATATTGTGCACTACATAAACATATCTATGCATAGATATTTCTCTTTTCTTCAGTTCCCAACAATCACAGTTTCAGGTCCCGACACAGAACCATTTTTTGGCATAGGGGCAGACCCAGGGTTCAACGCTTC
>CBVK0100286522.1:0-22598 GCA_900067695.1 Picea abies
CAAGCAGAAGACGGCATACGAGATCGGTCTCGGCATTCCTGCTGAACCGCTCTTCCGATCTCACTTTTAAGTATTGAACTTCTAGCAGTAAATTATTTGCTGAGTAGTTTGTTGTTTCCTTATGTTTTCTATTATTTCATTGGTCTATCATTAGTGTGCCATCAGCCAAGGAGGGCCCTCATCCATATCGTTCTACCAACCCAACCTTGCCTTTGTCTTGATAGAATAACCCTCTAACCAACCAACAAAAAGTTAAAATAACCAATAATTCTAAACTGATAGGTGGCCTAGCTTTTCCCTTTAGCAGTTAGGTGCAGTCCCTAGGACCAACATGATCTCTTATGTTCTAGCTATTGCGTAGATTCTGCAACACCATTCCTCCTGATATTTTCAACTTCATGGTTAGAATCCAATCTCAACCACGAGAATTTCACCAACAGACCCGACCCATACCGAACCGGTGTTTCAACCACAAGCTCTTATACCAATATGTAACACACCCCTCCACCCACAGTTCGGTGTACACTACCTTCAAGCCCACCCTTGGACTTCTTTCTCTTACAGATACCTTTTAAATTAATAAGGATGCATAAAATAAAAGATCTAATGACATGCACATCAATAACCATCAAGCATGCATATTCTAAAGATTCAATTAAACGATAAATAAATACACATCGGAATACATTCATATACAGATAAATAATACCATAACAGAGAGCACTTATCTTTATAAAAGAAGACATCAACTGGTTGCAGACCAAGGACGTTCCACCCAACTGTATACACTACTACTCCAAATCTCAATAAAAATGTCACCCTCGAGCCAGAGCTATGAATCCACAAGGATGGTTCCAGAGTGTTACTTGACTTCCCAAACCATCCAACACTCAAGATCTCACAGGCTTTCTGAGCACTCACAGCAATCCAAGTACCCAGCTCTCCTCTACCCAGTCTGCACCACCCAAGAGAATGGACCTCCACCCTTCTCTTCCATGAAGTCCCTGAGGTAGTCCTTCTCCTTCCAGGGCTCCAACACAACTAGTCCATAATCTCAATGCTAGAACTCTTGGGAACCGCAGCTGTGAAAAAGATGGACACATGCCAATGCATCACAAAAATGCAGGCCTCAAGTCATGGCTAGATTAAACCAATGACCTCTACAACCAATGATACAATGGCTTCTCTTCAGTAGTTCATTTCCTTTCCCCAGCGAAGACATGGATGAGGAAGATGAACGAGTGATGGAAATGAATGGAGTGAGATCTCCACTCAAGGTGAGAAAACAATGAACAATCAGTGAATGAATTCATGAGGGTAAGAATGGAATGAAAGAAGAAGTGAAGGAGCGAACGAGTCAATCCCTGAATCAAACCAGGGATGGGTTTAAGTGTTTTTGTGGGGAATCAAGAACCTCCTAGCCTCACCCAAGAATATCATTTAACTAATCCACTCCCTTAGATAAAAGGGTAATTAAAATAGGAAATAAAAATTTATCCCCCCAAGCCCCCTCTCTTGTGGAATCATAGCCCCCTTATAACTCTAGTCCTTGTCCGTCTAGCAGCCAATGATGTATTTATTATTAATAATGATTAAAACATTACATTTCTTGGGCACACTGGCCTTTTAATAATTTTTTTGGAACTCTGGCCTCTCAGCATTGTAACAATACATTATTTAAAATGGGGGTTCAAAACCCAAGGTGTTAAAGGGGGCTCAAATGGCCTTGAAAATATGTGACTTATATAAATTTTGAGCACTCAAAGGGATGAGGGACAAGGTGAGGTTTCTTGAGATGATTTTGGATTACTGGGACCCTGAAAGTGGAAGCTTCAACCTCGATGGGAAACCATTGAGGATTGAAGTAAAGGATATAAAATTTTTGACTGGGTTATCACAATGGGGTGAGGTGGTGAACCTTAAATCCTGGGGAGTTGGGAGCGGTATGGAAATAGAGGAGTTCATAGATTCTCATTGTGTAGCAGGGACCCCGAAGATCAAGAGTCAACTCCCCATCCGAGAGATAAACAATATCAACCTCAAGATTGTTGTCCTTGTGTTGACAAGGTTCATAGTATCGGGTTCGTTGAACCAGGCATCGAGGCCGCTCATGTTATATGTTGTAGAGTGTTTGAGATCCACAATATATGATTGGTGTACCTCACTACTGGCTAATATGAAGAGCCAGTTGACAGAGTCCAAACAGGGTAGCAAGAGGAACTTCGGGTTTACCTCTATCTTATGTATTTTTTTCTTCGAGTGGGTTCCAGGTTTGGGACCTAGAGTCGAGATTCTTCCAAGAGGACCTCGCGATCCATACATGGCATGGTGGAATGAGGTAATGAGATGACAAGGGGGAGGTAGGGTGCCCACACCCTAAAACGAGGATTTATTCTACTGGTGGATGCGACAGGTCATTTCTCTGGATGACTATCCTTATGCAAGGATCAACTTTGGAGGGGACCCTGACATGCCACTCCCACTAGGGACAGCCTACGGGGACATAGGTGTTGGACCTTGACCAAGTTTTGAGGAATACTTGGTCATATTTGACCATTTTGGGGACCTTGACAGCCTATCAAAGACGAAGCGCCAAGAGAAGCAGAGATCATGGGATCTCGGCCCACTTTGGGTCCTTTTTGGGTTTTGGGGATAATGTAATGGGAAAGGGATGTTGACCCGTGGGTTTACCCATGTTTAGGCCCACTTTTGTAATGTATAAATAAGTAGCTAGGTGATGTAAGAATATAGTGATCAGTAGTGATCAATAGCGATAAGCTTAGTGCTCGAATTGGTCTATGTGATTGACTTGCAGAGCTGAGTGCAAGTGTTGTAAGTGTTGAGTGCACAGATTGTAAGAAGGCTCTGTGCTAGATCTACTCGGGGAAGGAGGATCTAGCGATTTGGTGGACGTAGCCCCAAGGTGGGCGTAAACCACGTAAATCTGTGTGTCATGCTTTGTGTTGTTACTTTCATGTGTTTTCCTTCTCTTGCTAAGTGCTATGACATGTTTAGATAGATTTACTTATGCTTTGTACTTATTAGATGTGGATAGATGATAGATTTTATGTGTATGTGGTTGATAAGTGCTTGGTCTACTAGATATGGTCTGTTGTATGCTGTTAAGTGCTTAATTATATTAGATCTAAGTATATACTGTGTTGTTTTGTGTTATCTGCAAAGTGAGATAAGGGTTAATTCTAGGTGGACTATTGATGCTAAGTTCTTTTTTAAGTGTGTAATCACAAATCTGTGTCCCAGCTAAGGTTGCAGACACCTGAGTCCTACAACCACCCCTGCCACTACCTCAGGTGAGACTTCATCTTCTTCGTAGGTGTTTCTGAAAGGGTTGGTAGTTAGGGTTTTGTTGGTGCGTTGTTGTAGCGTTGAACCCTGTGCCAACAAATGGTTCTGTTGCCGAGAACTGAAACTGTGATTGCTGGGAACTAAGAAAGAAAAACTTTGTGTAAAGAATCATCCTGAAATTGTGGAAGCTCTGTGTGTAGATATGTGCCTTAGCGTGCAGCATTCTACTTGATCTAAAAAGCTCTGTGCTAAAAGAAGAAGGTCAGATCTGGAGAAAGGAATCAATATCTGAAGTCTTTGTGCTCTAAGAAAGGTAAAAGTAGAATTTTCTAAGAAAAAGAGGTTGCATATGCAGAAAAGAGGTAAGATCTGTAAGCTCTGTGCTCTGATAAAGGTAATTAATTGTTAAAATTCTTAGATCTGAAAGCTTTGTGCTCTATAGAAGTAAGATAAGTGGAAAGTTTTGTTTCTGAAGCATGAATTTAGGTATGCTTGATAGATTTTGTCCTAGCTTGAAAACTAGGGCATTGTTAGATGAAAGAAAGTTTGATATGAATAGATCTGATAAGAATAATGATAGATATGTTATACATATGCATAGAAAGAATGTTTGGACTAACAGATGGATGCAGGATCCTAGAAAGAAGTTTTTGCAGGCTAGCTACCATGATCATGGTGCACAGTACATAAGAGGTTGGGGATCAATTAAGAGAAAGAGAGGATTAACCCTATGTTACAGTTGCAGAAAACTGGGACATATAGCTAAGGAGTTCCCTGGTGGAAGAATGAGTTGTCTATGTTGCAAGGCTTTGGACCATGAAGTGTTGGACTGCCCTAGAATGATTGCTAAGCTTGAAAGAATGAATATGAACCAAGAAAACCCTAAGGCAGATCCAAAAATAGCATAACCCCATAAAAAATTAGAAAAGATGATACTGCAGATAAGAGACACCTTGAATGACCATCGACATGTTAGATTATCAGAGATCTTTAATGAAAAAGAGCAAATTGAAGTAAGAATAGGGGACTTCGACATTGATTGTGTTCTAGATGAGGAAACATAGGTGAATGTTATGTCAGAAATAACTTGGGAAGCTATAAGAAGACCTGCTATGATCCCTTCACTAAGTGGAATAAGGTTATTCAGAGGAAAATTGGTAAACCTATGTGGAAGGCTCACTTAGATATCTATGAATGCTAATGGAAATTTGATAGAGGAAGTTTTTGAGATCATCAAATTTATTGAGGATAGCGCCCCGTTTACTATGTTACTTGGAAATTCTTGGATTGAAAGAGATCAAGCCAGAAAGAAGGAAGAAGAAAAAGTGTTAGAACAATAGAGACAAGAGTTAAAAGACTTCATGACCAGAAGGATTGCGCAGTTGATTGAAGAACAAGAGAACAGTTCAAAGTTATATCACACTAGGAACCTAGATGTTGAAGTTATCAGAACACCAGAGGACTCACAGAAGACTGAAGTCTCTATCGCAAATAAAGAAGTGATGTTATCCCTGAACCCTAAGAAAGAACCTCAGTAGCACGAAGTGACTATACCCACGAAAGATAGGAATCAGAATGGAAAAAGATAGACCAAGTTGAAGATTACCGAGAAGAAGGCTAGAAATTTAAGTAAGAAGAGGGCGAAGATTGAAAAACTACAGGAGATTCCAAATGGAACATCGCAGAAAGAAAAATTACAGAATTTGAACTTCATCGGTATATCAGGACAATGACCTATGGCACTTCGCCATGGCGAAGCGATATAACCATTAGAGGCAATATATCCATTTGACTGCCACTCCAAATGGGTCGGAAAGAATTTATGGGTTACTACTAGACCGTTGGACAACACCAGAATGGATAGAACTAAGTTAATGGAGGCTCCATACCTGTTGCAAGTAGGTCGTTGTAGAATTTCTTATTTATCCCATCACTCCATGCCCAAAGAACACTTTTTCCAACTAAGAATTCAAATCCCACAGAACTAGTGATTGTATACAGTGATCATTGCAAGAATATTGTTCATCCTAGTAAAGTATCTAAGATCAATGTGAACGCTGATTATTTTTTCGAGCGCGTATGTCCGACGAATTTAGCGCAGCTAAAGAATCTGTAAGAGAGGTACTTGCTAGCCTCAGAGCTGATAAATTCATGTCTGAGAGAGGACTATCTATTGGTTTACAGGCATCATTGACGAGAGGATCGCAAGCCTCCTCGTCGACTACTCGAGCAGGAACATCTCAAGCCGACGCGGAAAGGATAACTAAGCATAAAGACGACATAGACAATGCCAAGTTAGCGTCGTCCATCCTACCAGCTTACATAACCCCTTTGAGCAGTGTGATTAATAGGGACAGTGTCCCTAGAGACTTTGAATACACCCTAGTCACTGCATATCTACCGAAAGGAGTATGCACCTATCACGTAGATCAAGACAAGATTACAACGTTGAAGTTTTGTGACTTCAACTTGGGGTACCATAAAGTTTACAACATGCTCACCCCGTATAAGTAATTGACAAGAACCAAGGGAAATAATTCAAATATCATCCCTCAACAATGGATGATGAACCTCACGCAGTCTACTTTGTTCAATGTTATGAAAATACCGCACTTCCACAAACACCAGGAGGTGAATGCTTGTGTAAAATTGTTTCTAGCAAGTTACCATGAAGGATACCTATGGTTAAATTGTCACATAACTGTTGATCTAGAATTGATCAATAGGATCATTGGGCTTAGCATGCAGGGCCCTAATCCCCATGATTACTACCCTGGATAGACCGCGGACCACGCTTTTTAACAGAAGATTAAAGAAGCTTATGGCAATGTCGAGAAGGGCACGTGAGGCTACAAGGTAACCTCTATCGAAAGTGGTGTAGTGCTCCTCGCATGTCAACTGATTGCAGGAAAGCTGGTACATAAGAACAAACCAATGCAAGTATCTGGCTTTGTAGTTGACCTCACAGGGAAATGCGCAGAGGGACTACAGATGAAATGGGCAAAGTACCTGTTTAACCAACTCGAGATTGACTGCAGAGAAGCCCAGGATCAAAGGCATGAATTTTGTTTTAACTGGCTTCTAATACTGATCGCCTTTGTCACATGGGAGCTACCGAAAGGCGCAACCTTCCCGGACCTAGACCATTTTGAGCCCTTAGCTCGAAGTTCAGTACCTTATGGTACTCGAACGATATGAGAAAACAATGGAAATCAAATGTTGTATTCCATGCTTACTACAACTAGTTGAAGACTACCATCTAGGCTACGCCTCGCATTACCCTGAATATGCTCCACAGATTCAAAATTTTAATGAAGTTCAGCGCGGATTGCCACTTCATGTACATAAAAGTGCATGTTGATGAGCACCAGGAACAACTTCATTACTATTATAAGCTGACAGAAGAAGACCTGGAGGAAATCACCAAGGAATGGTCGGTGGATCTCCTTGTCTCAGTAAATCCAGTAGATATTTCAGACATCAACAACCCAAAAGTTGCACAGGATACACCTAGGCCCAGTAAGGAAAATAAAACAAAGAAGACAAAGAAAGATGAGGAAATCCAGGATGTTGGCAGTAGATTTGTAAGGACATCTTCCATTACACCATATCAAGGAGGTAGTGATGAAGACTTAGAAGAGGTTGAACAAAAACCATAAGATGAAGTAAAGAAAAGAAAGGATTCGCCTCCGAAACCTTCCTCCCGGAAGAAATTGAAAGCACTGGTGACCAAACTGATGACCACACTCACCCTAGATGACTTTAGTTTCCTCCTTGCAACTATGAATGAAGTTATCAAAGAGATAACAAAAAAGCAGGAAGCCAAGAAAAAGGTAATGTACAAAAAAATTGAAATCAAGCTCGAAGGAGTGAAGCAAGCACTTCAGTCTAGCCGCGCAGTCTCCACTGTGCTCCTACCAAAAGGAACAACAAAAGAGGGAGATGAACCATTTCAACTCCGCAATATTGTTGCCACAGTCGAAGTACGCCTTCAAAAAGTAGAAGAAGCAACAACACAGGCCACCCAGGCCCTAAAGAAAGCACAGGAGGAAATCATTGAGCAACGTTGAGCTACACAACAAGAGAAGGATGCCATGCAAGTGAAATTTGACAAAGACAGAGAAAAAATCCAAAAGGACAAGGAGTAGTTGCTCGCGAAGCAGATCATGATCGAATAAGAAGTCAATAGAGAATTTCGCTCTGTGACTAGCTTAGAGCATAAGGAAAAAGAACCCTTAGAACACCAAGTGATGAAGCTTTCTAAAGTCATTCAGCAACTTCAACAAAGAATCGTGGACTTAGAGCTTCATACTATCCCAGGTACCCCATAAGAAGAGTGCGACGAGTGAGAAATAACTGCTTGGAGTACAGTAGAAAGGGTTAAAGCACTCATTGAGGAATGCAAACAATTAAGTAGCAGAAGTGATCAGATACATAAGAGCCTAACCGAGAACCCATAATTGCATAAATTGGAGTCGTAGCTCCAGGAGGCGAAGTACCAAGCCAAGAAGCTACAGGTGCAACTTAAGGCCCTATCAACCGTAGAGAAAATGAAGTGATGCCATGAGCAGCGCATCACACAGCAGCAGATCCATATGATCCAGAGCAAGGTAATGGAATTGACTCAGCAACTTCAACCTTTGCAGGATAAGGCATGTCATCTATTTTTAGAGCTTGGGAACCAAGGAACAGAGCTGGAACAGGTCGTGAATTTGGCAGAACAACACCTAGAGGGACCAGTCGATAACACACTCATCCAAGAGTTCATTGAGCAAGAGGAAGTCACAAAGAAGTAGGTCAAAGTAGCTCGAGCCAAACTTGAGGTGTTTGAAGAAGAATTGGTTAGACCCGAGTGACTCGGGACGAGTCAGAGGTGAGTGTTGGGGGCCTATTGGCCCTTGACCAAGTTTTGAGAAATTCTTGGTCATATTTGACCTTTTTGGGACTTCAACAGCCTGTCAAAGACAAAGCACCAAGCGAAGTAGAGATCATAGGATCTCAGCCCACTTTGGGTCCTTTTTGGGTTTTTGGGATAATGTAACGGGACAGGGATGCCGGCCCGTGGGTTTACCCAGTTTTAGGCCCACTTTTATAATGTATAAATAAGTATCTAGGCGATGTAATAATACAGTGATCAGTAGTGATCAATAGTGATAATCTTAGTGCTCAAATTGATCTATGTGATTGACTTGCAGAGCTGAGTGCAAGTGTTGTAAGTGTTGAGTGCACAGATTGTAAGAAGGCTCTAATTTAGATCTACTCAGGGAAGGAAGATCTGGAGAGGTGCACACAGATCTCCTGTCCTATGCGGAGTGAGGTTTTGAGAGGTCTGTGTTGTAACTCGATTGATTGAATCTAATAAAGAAGAAGAGTTGGTGGACGTAGCCCTAGGGTGGGTGTGAACCACGTAAATCTGTGTGTCATGCTTTGTGTTGTTACTTTCATGTGTTTTCCTTCTCTTGCTAAGTGCTATGACATGTTTAGATATATTTACTTATGCTTTGTGCTTATTATATGTGGATAGATGATAGATTTGATGGGTATGTGGTTGCTAAGTGCTTGGTCTACCAGATCTGGTCTATTGTATGCTGCTAAGTGATGAATTATCTTAGATCTAAGTATATACTTCATTGCTTTGTGTTATCTGTGAAGTGAGATAAGGGTTAATTATAGGTGGACTATTGATGCTAAGTGCTTTGTTAAGTGTGTAATTACATATCTGTGTCCCAGCTAAGGTTGCAGGCACCTGAGTCCTGCAACCACCCCTGCCTCTACCTCGGGTGAGACTTCATCTGCTTTCTAGGTGTTGCCGAAAGGGCTAGTAGTTAGGGTTTTGTTGGTGCGTTGTTGTAGCATTGAACCCTGGGTCTGCCCCTGTACCAACAATAGGTATGTCAAATGTTTTTAAATATTTCATTTTTTTTGTATTTTTGTATACTGAAACAAAAATATTTTTTGATTATCCTTAAGTACTAACTAGATATTTGTGTGATGCAGAAGTGTGTCTGCGACGACCGGACAGGCTTCCTTGACATCATTAGAGTCACCAGGGAGATGAGGCAATGGGAGGAGAAGATGAGAGAGTCCTTCAAAATGTGCAAGGCAACCTCTCTCATTTGACTCAAAGGATTCATATGGTTCAGGTAGAGGATTTGCTGGAAGTCATGTAGTGACAAGTGGTTGATGCACCCAGAGCTTGGGTGCAACTCTTTCGGCATCTCACAAATGTTGTAGTTTTTTATCATGACACACATCTGATGCCATAGGCATAGATGTTGTGGATATTTTAGTATCGGATGTATATGTGTATTGAGGATGTTAGCCCCAATTTGTACTATAAATACCATATTTTTTGAAATGTATATAAAACAAGGATCTTCGGATATACTTATATTACAATGTGTATATTGATGAGATGGTTTTGCTTTAGTTATGTGACAAATGAAAATCTAAAACAAAATTAGCATAAGCATCAGATACATGATTAGAACTCCTAGGAATGTGATAATAAGTAATAAAATCAAATTGTCATTCTAAAAGACGTACCCATAGGAATCGTCAGAGTAAAGTAGGATCACACATGCGGTAATTGTCGTTCAACTAACATACTACTAACTGGGAATCCAGGCGAACCTCTAAAAAGTGAATACCATGTGAGATAGCATTGCACAAAAATTCTATAACGACATTATATTCAGCCACATTATTCGTGGATGGCCCTAGGAATATGCCACCTGAAGACACCAGTAGACCCTTGGGTGAGTAAACCACCCAAGCGATGGAAGCCAAGTTTCATGTATGACGAATAGCTCTATCTATGAATCCTAGGTAGACCGAAGACTCCGTTGACATCGGCCAACCAAGGGAAAACTTGATAAGGAAGATGAAGATGAAAAAAGAGAGGGAAAAGATATATACACTAAATTACATTAGTATACAAAGAGTTTTACCCAAGATTGGGGCTTAAGCATAATATATTTTCAAGTAGGTTCCATACCTGGGCTCGGCCAACGTATTCCCTTCATAATCTTCTAACTCATAGGCTCTTTTTTCTAAGACACACTGCACGATGTAGGGACCATGCCACATGGGTTTAAACTTTCCTACCCCCAACGGTTATTTTTCTTGATCATATAAGAGGAACAATTCACCCTCAACATACAATCGACGACAGACAAACTTATTATACTGAACCTTGACACGTCTTTTGTTCACCTTGATAGATGTAGAGGCATCTCAATGTTGTTTTTCAAGACTCTCTAGGTGTATAAGGCATCATTCAAGATCGGAAGTGTCAAGTAGGAGTGCGACTGCCAACTTAAGAGAAGGGATCTCACATTCAATAGGTAGTATCGACTCCACACTATGTACTAACTGGAAAGGGGAAAATATGGTGGCAGTCTTGACTAAGGTTCAGTATGCCCAGAGTGTGGGATATAGCATAATATGCCAGTCAGATTTACTCTGGCTGACGGTTTTCTGCAAAATGGTCTTGAGAGACTTGTTTACGGCCTCTACCCGTCCATTTTCCTAGGGGTAATAATGAGAAGAATGATCATGTTTGAACCCAATATTAGATGCTAGTTCTTCCATCATTTCATTCTGAAATTGACTGCCATAATCAATGACAAACTCACTCGGGATACTGAACCGAGTGATAATTTGATTGAATATGAAGAAGGTGACAGTGATCCCGTCAGATTTAACTGTAGGCATGGACTCGACCCACTTAGTAAAGTATTCGATGGCCACGATAACGTTTTGATGCCCCCTAGGCAAAGTTGGGTTTCAATGCACGAAGTCCACCCCCCACTTGGTGAAGGGACCGACGGTAATGACTGGGTGAAGAGGGGATGGATGTGAGTGCATTTTCTGAGTGAACACCTATAAGGGGTGATAATTCTTAACCGCTTCAACACAATATTTAAAGATAGAAGGCCAGAAATAACTGGCTTGCAAAATTTTATGGTTTTTCACAAGCTCGGATAGATGACCACCACAAGCCCCACTATGGAAATCGTTTATGACTAACTCGGCTTCCCCATGAGTTAAAAAAAGGATGCAGGATATTGTATATTCCTCGGCGACACAAAGTGCCACTAACGATAGAATAATTCTTAGATTGGTATGGTACACACCGTCGGTCATCTCATGAGAGATGCTGAGGGAACTTCAAAGTTTGAAGATAGAGAATGATGTCTCCATACCAGGGGTCAGATGATGAGACAAGGAAAATGTGTTCATCTACAAACAAATTGACATGGATAAAATCCTCATCTAATCGTGGAAATTTGGATATTAACTATGTGAATACTAGTGATTTATTGGATTTTGCAGAAGCGAAATCAAAATCAAATTCTTGTAAAATGAAAATACATTTATTATATTTCCCCCCTATGATATGCCTGGTGTTGGCATCAGAGGTCACTCCTAGATTGCAGTAGGAGTAAGCCTGAGGCCCATCAGTTTATGTCATGATTTTTTTATAAAGGGGGTGATCGAATGGAAGTAAACTCAGAATGATATCGCTCACTCAGAAAACTGGGTTGGAACAGTAAGGACATGTGAGGTCTTGATTTAACTTAAGCCAGTAAGTTTTGCATAGTGGTGAGTAAGTGGAGGGAGAGAAAGGGAAAAAGTCTTAGATATGAGATCATCTCAGACTAGAGAAACTTCAAAGTAAACCTTAAACGTTGTAGAACTAATACAATCAAACATGCATCATATAGTTACAGCAACACCCGACTGGATCATCCATACCCGAGCTTCAGATTCAGAGGAACAAGGAAAGGAGGAGGTTGGCTACCATTAAACAAGAAATCTCAAAATATCATTATATAACCAGAGAACCAGAGGCTTTGTTAAAGATTTACAGTCAGTAGCTTAGCTCTACCATCGATCCTTTACAGAAATGGAAAAATTGCCTACATATACCCAAAGCCAATAACAGTGGAAAAATCGAGATTTATCATTAAAACCATTACGTCTACATGTTTGCTAGCAGACTACACCTACATTCTCTAGACAGTCGTGTGCTTATGTTAGATGCAATCAGACTCCTGGCACCCCGTAGAAGAATTGACCTGTCTCGGGTCCTTTTCTGGGCTTTCCATTTATGGTGGAGACAATGTCTAACCACCACCAACCACCTCAATAACTACTTCCTTGGGATTGGGAACAACCTCGGTCAACTTTGCACTCAGACAACGTGGCATACTTTATTTTGTTGTTGCTCCTTTGCAGGACTACTACAAGGAGACCAGTAGGCGGACGTGGAGGAGACCCTAGCGAGGAGGATGAGGTGGTGCTGCGACACGAGATGAGAAATGCCACGGGGTATGGATAGGACACAGGTGGAAGTGGCATGGATTGTAGGGTATAGGTGGGTGAGAGAGGTAATGTGGAGGAAGAGTAGGGACGACCATACAGATGGAGGATGAGAGGGACAAAAGGGAAGAGGAATATGACATGGGGGAAGTGGTCTGGAATGGAACCTTAGCCGTAGATCTGGGCACGTAGATCCTGGTCGTTCAGATTTTCCCGCTCCTTAGCTTCATGCAGTAAGAGTTGTCCCTAATGCACGACTGAGACTGCTCCATGATCAATGGATCAGATTCTCTCAGGAATTTGCCCATACGGAGTTTTCTCTCGAAGTCCTGGTAACCGAAATGTGACGAAGCTCTATCGTGTGCCACCTATATCTGTTGAAATGGATGACCCTGATCACTTATGCAATATAGGTGATGTCCTCGGTGCTAATCCTTGCGCAACTTTGCTAATCATGAATTCCCGTTGATCATCAATTTGCTCCATTTGTGGATTCTCTCCATTGACAACAAAATGCCCGGTCGCTTGATTTCAAGCCCGAAATGGAGATTTTACATGTGCTACACTCAGGCGCTCATGACTAAGGCCTTTGAATAAAATGCATTTGATGGGTTTTTAAACCCCATTTCTTCTCATTTTACACCAAGGGCCTAAAATCGGACAGAAACACCCTGCTTGCAAGAATTGGTGCTAACATTAGGCTCCATGGGGGATAGAGTCATCCATGTGATGCTCTAAGAACTCATTTTGCAGCTTCAGTGCCTTCTGTTGGGCTATGGAGTCAAGCTCAAAACACCCTGCTGAGAATACAGGCCAAAAAGTAAAATCAAAACAAAATAAACATACATGCTCAAAGGAGCTTATTTATGTACAGTCCTAAACTAATAAAATCCTTTACATGGGGCTAGGTGAAAGGAAACTTCCACCATAGCCATTCAATTAACTTCCTGAAGGGAAGCTCCTTCACTCTGTCAATGATTTGTAACAAATGATGCAACCGTGAAAACAGAACGGTTATATCCTTCATCTTTTCTCCAAGGGCCGAAATTGAGATCAAATTGGGTGGCGCCAAGATATGAAGGAAATGCCACTCCATGTACTCGCTGACAGGCTCATAGAATGGGTGGAATATCCTGGAAAAATTGTAACATGCAGCATGGTCTACTCTGCAGCTGCTCACACATCGTTGAATATCTATGGAAAGCTCAAGTGAATCAGAGGCTAATGCAGACTGATTGATTTCAAACAATGGTTGCTCACCTACAGGCTTTGAGCAGGCTGTAAATTGCATCTTCGACTCCTCCTCCTCTTCTCCATGGCTTTCCCAAGGATCAGATTCATAATCATCATAAATAGGAACCATGGGAAAGCTCTACTTGCTGTCATGTCGGTCAATGTCTTTATAGTGATCAAATGTAGGATAATATTGTTGCTCATCATCACTAGAATATTCATCAAAAAAGGGTTGCCCTTCATTTCTATGATCAACCTCCTGAATAGTGATCCCATCGAGAATATAAATGTCAAAAATATCCATTTCAGGGACAGTGGTAACTACTACTTCTGGTTGTTCGTACATAATATCTTTCTCTTTAATCCTAGGTAAAAATAGATCATGGGAAACCTCCTGAAGGGAAAGAGAAGGATCCTCTTCCACAACCATCTCTTCTTTAAAAATAGGCAGGTCTTCATCATCATAAGCAGGGCTGCTAGGAACATTTGCTTCAACCCTATATCCAGGAGAGCCATCCACTATAGACAACATCTTCTCTATAAACTCATAATTTTCACGAGAGGCATGTTGATCTTTATGAACATCTAAAAGAATAGATGTATCTGAAATGATGTCAGATGCTTCCGTGCTAGGGCTATCATAATTAATATCATTCAACACCTCTATATTTTCATAGCAAATGCTTTCCTGCACAGTAAAGCTTCATCACAAACATGGTCTTCAAGGCCAGTAGAAGCTTCATGAAGCAAAGAAAACTCATCGCAACAGTTTTCATACAAACACTCAACTAGGAAGTAATCTTTACAAAATGAATTGAAAGCTACATGAAAACCTATCAAAGAATGGATGCTTGCAGTGGGAAGAGATTGACACCAATCAAGAGCAACTCCCTTTAATGAATACCTAAAAAGTCTAATCTGGACATATTCATGCTTGATATTAAGTCGATGAATAACTTCATGAAAGTCCAGTAAATGCTCAGCTGGTACCTCTGAATTTTTTTCTTGAAATTCAGGGAGGATATCTTCCCATTCATCTCTATCAGGTAGTGGATTAGGAAAACCAACTATTTGGCAAAAGTCACAGAAAGCAAACCTTTGAGCTAAGATATTTTTCATATCGAAACCGTGGAGTTGCCGACTGATCCTCGAATCATGGAGTTGCCAGGTGAAAGATGCACAACTTCAAATGTGACGGGTCTTTCTTCACCATAAAAGGCCAGATCCTAATGTTTTCGTTACCCTAGGGGACTTCTCAAGCTAAGAAAACAGCTGCTGAAAACCTTCTTAAGAAAGCTCCTCTAGGTTAGCTTTCAGATGTGCTAACAGTAGCCGCAACTGAAACAGTAGTGTGGGAGCATTGGAGTTGCCACAGTGGAGTCACCAGGTGCAAAGTTGCAATCTTTGATGTACTAGGTTCTGATGCACCCTCAGAACCAGTAAGCTTTGTCATTCAATTCCAGGGAAAATCTTCAATTTCGTCCATGACAATGATGCCAAAAATGTTGGCTACAGAAGTCACTCCTGGATTGCAGCAGGAGTAAGATGGAGGCCCATCAATTTATGTCACGATTTGTTTATAAAAGGGGTGATTGAATGGAAGTAAACTCAGAATAATATCTCTCACTCAGAAAACTGGGTTGCAACAGCAAGGACATGTGAGGTCTTGATTTAACTTAAGCCAGTAAATTTTGCATAGTGGTGAGTAAGTGGAGAGAAAGAAAAGGGAAAAATCTCACGTGTGAGATCCTCTCAGACCAGAGAAACTTCAAAGTAAACCTCAAATGTTGCAGAACTAATACAATCAAACATGCATCATATAGTTACAGTAACACCCGACTGGTTCATCCATACCTGGGCTTTTAGATTTAGAGGAACAAGGAAAGGAGGAGGTTGGCCGCCATTAAACAAGAAATCTCAGAACCAGAGGCTTTGTTAAATCTTTACAGTCGGGAGCTTAGCTCTACCATCGATCCTTTACAAAAATGGAAAAATTGCCTATATATACCCAAAGCCAATAACAAAGAAAAAATCGAGATTTATCATTAAAAACATTACATCTGCATGTTTACTAGTAGATTGCACCTGTAGTCTCTGGATGGTTGTGTGCTTATGTCAGACACAATCGGACTCCTGGCACCCCACATAATAATTGACCTATCTTGGGTCCTTTTTTGGGCTTTCCATTTATGGTGGAGACGATGTCTAACCACCACCAACCACCTCAATAACTGCTTCCTTTGGATTGGGAACAACCCCGATCAACTCTGCACTTGTACAACATGGAAACTTTCTTTGGTTGTTGCTCCTTTGTAGGACTGCTACAAGGAGACCCAGTAGGTGGACATGGAGGAGACCCTAGTAAGGAGGATGAGGTGGTGCTATGACACCAGATGATAAATGCCATGGGGTATGGATAGGACACATGTGGAAGTGGCATGGAGCGCGGGGTACGGGTGGGTGAGAGAGGTAAGGTGGAGGAGGAGTAGGGACGACCATATAGATGGAGGATGAGAGGGACAAAAGGGAAGAGGAATATGACATGGGGGAAGTGGCAACCAAGGAAAAAATGTGAGGAGTAACACGTGGAAGGAGGTGATAGGTGGGAGCAAGGAAATGGGAAAGAGATGGACCAGGATGGCACTGAGTGGAAGACACATGGCGAAAGGTGGACAATGGAGGAAAACCAAAAATTTGACAAAAGGGGGGACCTGCTTTAAGCCGCCAATTCTGGACCCCCCCCCTATTAAAGTTAGATAGGCAAAGGGGGTCTAGAATCCAACCTTGACCGTAGATCCGGGCTCCCAAATCCAGGCCGCTAAGAGATGCGCGCTCAATTCCGAACCCCCCCCCTCCCTTGTTAAAGGTAGAACGACGAAGGGGGGTCCAAAATGGAACCCTAGCTATAGATCTAGGCATGCATATTCTGGTCATTCAGATCTGCCCACTCCTTAGCTTCATGCACCGAGAGTTTTCCCTCGTGCATGGTTGAGACTACTCCATGATCAATTGACCAGATTCTCTCGAGAATTCGCCCACCAGGATTTCTCGCTCCTTTTCTCTCGAAGTCCTGGTAACCGAAACACGACAAAGCTTGATCGTGTGCCACCTGTGTCTGTTGAAATGGACGACCTCGATAAATTTTGTGATATAGGTGATGTACTCAGCCCTAATCCTTGTGCAACTTTTCTAATCGCGAATTCCCAATGATCGTCAATCTGCTCCATCTGTGGATTCTGGTCAGTGACAACAAAATGCCCAGTCACTTGATTTTAAGCCCGAAATGTGTATTTTACACGTGCTACGCTTGGGTGCTCATGACTGTGGCCTTTGAATAAAATGCATTTTATGGGTTTTTAAACCCCATTTCTTCGTATTTTACACTAAGGGCCTGAAATCGAAGAGAAACACCCTGCTTGCAAGAATTGGCGCTAACACCTGGTAAGGACGTATTGAAATGGATTGACATCGGAAACCACAGTAGTCTTCCAAAGAAATATATAATGGCGTAAACGTTGGATTGCGTGAACAAAAACCAAATCTATCTTTTCAATGTGAGAATAATTGATCTCAGGACTGACTAAGTTTCGACTAAGACAATAGATGACATGCTCATGGAGCTCATCATCCTCTTGAACCAAAACCATACCAATCATCTCCTCAGATGTGGTGAGATAAATCAAGTAATCCCTACCATTTTCAGGAGACTTCAATAGAGGCGTCGATACCAAGGATTTCTTCAAAGCATAAAAGGACTCTTGGGCTTGCTCATCCTAGATAAAAGGGGTTTCCTTATTCAAAAGATGCATGAAACCCTTAGTGATATTGGCATAGTTTACTATAAACCGACGTAAGAAGTTATATTTCCCCTGTAAACCTTGAAGTTGTCTAATAGTGTGTGGGGGAGGCAATCAAAGTATTGCTTCAACCTTCAATGGATATACCATGATCCTAGTCTCAGAAACTAGAAATCCCAAAAGACAACCAAACCTAACGCAAAAGATGCACTTATGAGGGTTCAACCGGATTCTATAATAATGACATATTTTAAAAACAAGTCGAAGGTGCATAGAGTGATCCGCTCTCTTACAAGACTGAGAAACAAGATCATCATGGTAAGCTTCGACTATATGCTTAAGATCATGGAATGCAAAGGTCATAGCATGTTGGAAGGTTGCTCCGGCGTTTTTAAGGCCGAAAGGAATTTTCCAGTATGCGAAAGTACCCCAAGGAAAAATAAATGTCTTCTTGTGTTGATCCTCGGGTTTAATTTGAATTTGGTTATACCATAAAAATTCGTCCATAAAAGAAAACACTTTGCCTCCCACACACTCGTTAAGAATCTGATCGATGAAAGGTGTCGGGAAGTTATCTTTAGGAAATTCCTTGTTCAAGTCATGAAATTCCATGAAAACACGGATGGTTCCTTGCTTCATCACAGGAACAGGATTGGATACCCATTCAGTCAAAGGAACTGAGTATATGAAGCCATCATTAAGTAGTTTCTCTACCTCTGCCTTAATAGCAGGGGCCTTCTAGGGATTGACAGCTCTAAGACGTTGTCAAAAAAGTTTAGCATCCACATACGTTCTAATATCATGCTCGACAATATGAGGGTCGATTCTTGGCATCTCTTCATATGACCAAGAAAATACATCTCAGAATTCTTTGAAGAGTTTGGTTTAGATCAGGATTTCTTCTAGCGAACAATCCTCACTGATACATACATTTTCAATCTTGCAAGGGGTACGGGAGATATTGATTGTGACAGTAGGGGAAATACTCACCATATTTCCTTCAGCATAAATGTCATGCATATCAAGTGGAACTATGGCGTGGCCGACTATATCACTTAAAGTATATCGAAAGTCATATTTTTCGATTCTTTCAAGATCTAGGAGAAAATAAGAACGATGATGCATATCATCCCAAGTTTTTTCAAAACCATTCATGGCTTCGATGATAGCTTCATCGAGGTAGCCATGTGAACAAGACAACGAAGTGCCCCACATGGGCATAAGAACGGGATCCTCCTCGTCCATCGGTGAGGTAACATGATCAGAATCTGTGGAAGAGTCAAGAACAACTTGATACAGAATCTCTGCTGCTGATAGTGGCATGGCCATTCCAACATGCGACTGACCCTCACAAGATGAAGTCGAGGAAGGTAGGGTCCAAGGATCACTAAAATAGGAAGTGCGGAAAGGAATGGACCTCTCTGACGAAACGGGCCTACTGGACATGGTGTAAACGTGGTGAATTAGTTCCATGAAGTCAAAAGTTCCCATAAGGGAAGAATACATTCTGACACCGACATTATAAGTTGTCAGTTGAGAATTGTTGATCATAGAGATCAACAATCCAATAGATGCATTGGGACTATCATACGCAAAGGATAACAAGTCAATCGTCATAATCTTCCGATCATGAGGAAAACAAAGAGTGCAGAAGATGGACGATACGACGACAGTCATAGCATAGGTCCAATTGCATCCTAGTAACATGTTATAATCAAGAGGTGCATCAACTACCTCAGCCTCCACCTCTACCATCTTCCAACCTAACTGGACTGGAAAGGAAGGTAGAATAATGTGAGGGTGGAAGGAATGACCATCAAAAGTAGTCAACATGTTCGATGATTTAGAAATATTCGAAGAACCGAGAGCTTTCCAACGGATCAGGGACATTACACATGTAGCAACACCTTCATCAACAACCGCACATTTGATGGTATACTTTGAGTACCCCACGTGGATTTGGAATGCCACATGGTAAGGCAAGCGAGGATTCACATCTGTGACATAAAACTTGATAAATTTTGAGCCACTGGGTTCTAGAGCTCCTAACGCAAATAGTAAGGCATTCCTTTATGAAGGACACGTCTGGAGTACCTCCAAATCTGACATCGCACAAGGGGTTTGACCCAGGTCCTCAAAAATAGAGTACTTCTAGGTGGCTCTAGCATTTGGATTGTGGGTAGAGTGCTTGAGTACTCCTTTTGGAATACGAGGTAGTGGCTCTAATTTTTCAATCTGTAAATTCATCTCTGGAGGAGGAGGAAAAGATTCTAGACCAGGTATAGCCTATGAAGAACTATAATCTCGAGATCAAGTGGCTACATGAACTTTTTCATCAACCATATTGATACACAAATGGTCGTCCTCTTGCAATGGCGGGTTTTGACTCCCACCAGCTGCATTTTCAGTGTTTGAGGAGCTCGAGGCCATGTGTTGGTTATGTCGAAAAGGATTCTTCAGCATGGTGGGAAGTAGAGATAATAGCCTCACAGCTTCCGCAAGCTTGGGGAATAAATGAGTAAGGTGATCATTTGTACAAATCTTACATGGAAATTTTACCTTACGTCTTTCTTTCTTACCCTCTCTAGCATTATTATTCGTCTTCTCATTATTACCATTGTTCTTGGATTTATTATTATTTTTCCCACCCTTACGATTAATATTACATCCTTTCTTCTTATTCCTGCCCAGTTGTTGGTTACCATTTGGGCCAGCTGATGACTGCATAGAATGTACATCCACCGACTAAGTGGGATTGGAAGACACAGATGAAGCTGGCCCTCCTACAGACTGGTTTAGATACAACTCTTTCAAATGGCTTGTCACCGAGTCTACGGATTTTACATTTGTGGAGCCTAAAATTCCATTGGCATGAGGTCTAGGCTTTTGTCTAGGGTCATAGCTTGACTGTGGTGCATTCGGAATAACGTTGTATAATAGCCTAGACTGAGTGTATATAAGATCTAACTTTTGGGCTTTGAAGATCGGTTCTTCCTCAGTGGTAACCCTATATGTAGCAACATCCTTTGAGATAGGAGGCTGCAAAGACTTAAGGAACCATTCTAAAAGAAAGGTTGGGGGTATGGAGGTCTTAATAAACCACTATATACACCACTCCTAGATATGATCCGAGATATGAGTGGTTGTGTCTTGGCGTAAATTCGATAGAAGTTCTAGGCCAACATTGTAACAAATTGATAATTGGAAGTGATTAAGAAAGACTAACACCATCTGATTAAAGGTCTCATATGCCCCCCTAGGTATCTCGATATACCATTTCACAATGACCCCAATGAGAGTGAGTTGAAATAATCTTAATCGAATGGAATCTTCATTAAGGGAATTCTAGGAGAATCATAGGTGAAAGGTAGTAACATGATCACCAGGATCCTCTCCATTCTTACCTTCAAATTTCAGAATGTCTTAAGGAAGATTGGTGGGGATGGGGGGCCATGTAGGATCATGACTCACATGGTCATTCATCAACTTAGACAAGTATGGCAAATTAAGCATGGCCAGAAAAGGGAGATGGGGTTGCGGCATCTGGCCCCAAGCTCCCTGGAAAGATTGTGTTTGGGGAACTGCATTCCAGCTAGGGTTCTGGTAAGAACCATGGCCCTATCCAGGATTGTAAGACCCTCCTCTAAGATGATTCATAAAAGGTTGGTTGGGCATAATTCCAGTAGGAATGTTTTGATGGGGGTTATAAAAGTTGCCCCCAGCCGGTTTGGATCTGGGTTGGGGGTTTTCCAAGGCGTGAAACTAACCTCCTCCGGGTGTGAATCTAGAGGATAGAGGTGGATTCTTCATGCCAAATATGTTGGTCAGAATCGGCACTAAGGAGGTGAGGGTATAGGATGAAACTTGACCAGAGGCTTGTCCATTGGGTTGGTTGCTCCACCTAGAAGTAAGAGGATTAGACCCAGGTTTAAAAGAAAGAATACCTCCTACATTAGGAGTCATTTGAGGGATCTTAGAACCACCAAATGAGAATCGAGTATAAGGATGTGTAGTGCCCCCAAGTCCAATGCTAGCATTAGGGCCAACAGTTGGGATGGCATTCAAAAACTACGAAGTAAAATTTGACATACCATAGGAAAAAGGACTATAGGCCATAGGGATGGACTGGACATTATAGCCCGGTGAGTGGCCAAGAGACCCAAAGGGGTTCGAGGCAAGAGATTGAGCATTCACTATAGGACAAGCCATAGTAATGATAGGTGCCTCCGACACTACAACTAGTGTGGTTGCAGAAGTCGAAGGGGTGCCATTAACTATAGTAGATGTGGGAGTCAAAGGGCTCCCAGTGTTTTGAAGGCTAGGTTCAATACTCATCCTTGTAGAATCACAAGTCTGAATAGTGGAGGTGTGTATACCATGTCTAATAACTCTATGCCTTTTAGAAGACAAAGAATCAAAATATGGTGGTAACTGTAACAATCGACGGGACCGGCGGGGACACTGGTCTGATTCCATGATGACTTAAGACTCTAAATACAAAAAATAAATCCTAAGACCAACTAGCAATCAAAGAGAAGACCAAAAATGAAATGAACAATATGCACACAAACAGGGTAAAGTGGCTGAAAGTGGCCTCCCTCCCTAAAGAAGGTATGTCTCACTCAAGAGGGGCCTAAAACTCCCTGCTAAATATCAGAGGTAACAGAATTAGTTATAAGGGCCCTCATGGACTTAACAACCAGTTGGTCAAATCCCCCCGGAGAGGTAATCCTCCATAAAGGTTGTGTGTTGTCCGACCCTTATCTAACCCAGGGTACCTGCAGAATAACCCCTGCGAGTAACCTATGTGGCACCTAAGTCAAGCAGGGATGATTTTAAGGATGGAAACTTATTTTAAAATGTAAAAACTTTGGCGAATCTTACTAATCCTGCATATGCCAACTATAAATGTTTGGCGATATTTTTGTAAAAATA